>LVTN01001935.1:31583-42428 GCA_001649415.1 Musa itinerans | reverse complement strand
GTGTGTGTGTGTGTGTAACAAGTAATATAAAATTAAAAAATATCATAATAATAATAAGCAAAACGTGTGTGTGTCATGTCACACGTGCCATCACTCACGTGATTGACTTGTAGGGCACCTATGACTAGCAATCTCCCACTTAACTTAAAGCTAATCATTTGTGTATGATCCCCATTAAACCCCTATGATGCTCAAAGATAATATGAGATAATGGCTTTGTTAGTGGATCTGCAATGTTATCTTCGAAGCGAACTCTTTCCACTATGGGCCATGATCTCTCTAATAAGCTAAAATTTCCTTTGAATACTTATGATGAGACCCGGGTTCCCTTATTTGAGCAATCGCCCCGTAGTTGTCGCAATATAAGGGAATCGACTCCTTGTTGCCTAACATGATTCCTAGATCTATGATGAACTTTTTCATTCAGACTCCCTCATTTGTTGCCTCTATTATAGTAATGTACTCCGCCTCTATGGTCGAGTCAGTAGTAGTATCTTGCTTAGAACTCTTCCAACATACTGCTTCTCCATTTAGGGTGAACACATACCCTGAATTAGACTTGCTATCATCGACATCAAACTAGAAACTCAAGTCCGTGTAGCCCTCAACCTTGAGGCTACTTCTGTAATTTGTTCTAGGTTCTAGCAAGACCTAGAAGATTGGTAAGAGACGAGATGGACCTCAAGATGGGCAATAGAGCAAAAGTTACTGTAGTGACTATTGGCGAGGTCACCCTACTTCTGTTTAGTTGAGTTATTATTGCATTGGATACATGCTATTTTGTTCATTTTATTATCAAAAACATTATTTCCATTTCATGTTTGATAGTTAGTGGATATAAATTTAGTTTTAAGAATAATGGTTATTCAATATTATTATATGATAAGAACATTGCATAATGGTTTATTTATACTAGAATTGCTCCATATATCCTTCGCTGAGTCCTTCTTAGCAACCTTTGCTTTACCCGATTTGCCCTTGCCTTTTCTCTTCTTAAGAAACTTTTCTGCTTTCCTTTTCTTTTTGGTCTCACTAGTATAGAGAACTAGCTTCTCTTTCTTGATAGTGCTCTTTACCTCCCTCAATATATTGAGGAGCTCAGGGAGAGTCACCTCAAGCTTGTTTATATTAAAATTCATTATGAATTAAAAAAAGAAATCTGATAGGGACTGAAGCATAAGATCCACACACAGGTTATCCTCTACGACCATTCCCATACCTGTGAGTTTCTCTATCGACTCAATCATCTTTACGACATGATTCTGAACTAGTGTCCCCTTAGTCATCCTAGTATAGAAGAGACTCTTAGATATCTTATATCGCTGAGTCCTTTCCTATTCCTCAAACAATTTACAGATATGTAGGAGAATGGATCTAGCACCCATCTTTTCATGTTGTCTTTGTAACTTAGGAGTCATGGAGCCCAACATGTAACACTGAGCAAGAGTGGAGTCATCTATGTACTTCAAGTAGCAAGCGATTTCATCCTCGCTTGCCCCTTCCTTAGGCATAGGTATCATTGTATCAATGATGTATATGATTTTTCTCCGTTGTAAGAACGATTCTCAAGTTGTGGAGCCAATCCATGTAATTTGGACTAGTGAGGCAGTTGACATCAAGTATGCCACATAAGGGATTTAAAAGTGATATTTTCTGAAAATAAACATGTAATAGAAATAAATAACATGCAGCCTTTGCAAATAATAAACAACTAAGATATGGTCTTATATCATAATCTACTCCCACTATTTTCTCATGAAACACAACTTCCTCCAGAATGTGAATCGAAGATCTCCGACGGATCTTTAGTAGGATCGGGATCCAATCGGCATCTCCACATAACCTCGAGGGACTCGAACAATCATGCTAAGCCTAAAAAGATAGGCAACTCTTGCCAATCACAACTCCTTATGATTCCCGTCCTGTTCGGCTTTTGAACCACTAAGGTCTCGAGGGACTCGACCAATCATAGCATTCAGTTAAGTCATCACCATCATTACAAGATGAGTCTGACTCAATGATATGCCCTCGAGGGACTCGACCAAGCATACCACATCCTCAAGTTACCGGTGACATCTCTATATCATAGGCAAAATCTCAAATCGCAATATAGGTGAGCCTCGAGGGACTCAACCAACTCTACCTACATCGAGAATCGATTTTTTCCTATAACGATGGAAGGTCATATGGGTTAATCTAATTGCCTCACATTTCCAAACTTAATTTTATCAAAAGAGAGGATTTTGATTAAGTCTCCTAATATGATGTGTCACACACATACATATTTAATATATATCTACATCACATGTATATATATATATATATATATACATATCTAGTAGGTGTATAAGTAATCACACATCATACGAGCAATCACACCAAATGATCATAGACCATAGCCTAATGTGAAAAGGCCCTAGCTAGTTGTCCCAATCACTCACATCACAATCTATATATGCATCGACACATCACGATCTATATGTGTATTGACACATCTCTATGTCCTATGATCATCCATCTCGTTCTCATTGGTTCCGTCGACATCTCGATGCATCTCCATGCATCCCAATCATTCATGGGTCCCGCTATCGCTTCCACGCTCCCGTTCTATCTCCTTTTATAATTACAACTTAATCACAGGCATACATGCCCGATAATAAATGAAAGAAAAAAATAGGAGGCTCGTAGGCCCTAATAATAATAATAACCACATCACATGTACACACACATCACACGGTCCATAATCATCCGTCCATATCATAAATCACATGTACACATGACTATGTAGGACTAGTAGATAATAATAATTAATTAAAGTATTTAATTATTTTTTCTATAGTATTTTGGGAACCCTACCAAAGGGTGCTCACATGGTTGGTAGTCCCTTATGTGGCTAGGAAACCTTAGCCACTAGGGACTCCCCTATGACAAGGAATCCTAGGCCACAGGGCTCCCTTGTGTGGCTAGGAAACCCTTGCCACCAAGGAGTCCCTTGCAGCCATGATACCCTAGTTGTAGGGCAGCTTTGGATAGCCATGAAAACTAGCGGCCTGCTTGCCTCATGTAGCTAGTAGTCCTAGCCGCCAAGGGCTCTTGGGCGGCTAGGAAACACTAGCTGCCTATGGTGCCCCTTGTAGCCAGGAAACTTGGCTGCAGGGGCTGCCAACCCCTAGGCCGAGAGCCACTTTGCTGCTCTCGGCCTTGCTACTTTTGGCCAGGCCGAGAGCAGCATGGTGTGCTCTCGGCTAAGGCTGCAAGAAGCCTTCATCCAAACTACAAGTTAGCAACAGTTGCTGCCCTTTTTCCTCTATTCTGTGACAATAAATTTGGTGACAAAACATTGATTTAAAACACCTTTTAATGGAGAGAAGACATATAGTTTAGATCTCAAAAACTACGACAAAATTTATAGTAATCGTGTAAAACAATTTCTACGCGATTGAACAAAACGCAGTTTAAAAATCAATCTTTTGCATGAGCAACTTGGCTCTAATACCACTATTGGGAAATCTAGTATGACATCATATGTGTAGTAGAAGAACAAAAATAAAAATCCTAGAATTTTTCACAGAAAAAAAGGTTTCATCGTCGTACAAAAATTGGTTTGCAAAAACCTACAAAATCGAAAACTACACGTACAAGAGAGATCGTATATCCCTGAATTCTTGTAGATCTGTAGGAGAGGATGACGGAGGTCAACTGTCCTCCTCTCTAGCGGTAATCAACATGATAGGGGCTATGAAGATGCTCCTTAAATCATAGCACAATCCTCCTCGTCACGAGTACCATGCAATCAAGAAAGTGTTGCCCCTTCTTGTTGTCCATATGTCCCAAATAGGGGCTATAGGTTGAGGAGGAGAGGGAGAGAGGAGAATAGGTGACCGCTACAAAGATCCTAGCCTATGACCCTTTGGTTCTCTCCTATTTATAGAGGCCCTTTATCAACTTAACCCTAATGGATCATACTATATTGGGTACTGGATCTACTAGTCATAGGTGCCCTAAAAGCCAATCACATTAGTGATGACATATGTGATATGACATGCACTCTTTTTGCTTATTATTATTATGGTATTTTCTCACTTTATATTACTTACTGCATAAATATATTGTGATGTCCATGGATCTATGCAATGAGAATTGAATCGCGATGAGATTATGATAATGAGACTGATTCACCTTTAAACACAGACCCTAAATAATCCTAGTCATAGGTTACTCGAGAGAGACATCGAGATGATCAGATAGACTGGTGTGTTATATACCCATCCATATGATGGAGGTGGCTAGTCTCATAGCTACTCGTGTGGGAACACTAGGGCTACAATGCAGGTGCTCATTGGAGAATGAGTTCACTGATTGATACGCTTACGGAATGCTGGATGGTTAATGATACCTCATTGTGAGATAGTGATTTCATCATCCTAGTGGTGTACCTGGTCCTTAGACTTGATACACCAAGGATGTCCTATATGAGTACTCTTTTTTTTTGTAAGTAAAAGCAAATTGATTAAGTATGAAGTTTGTACAAAATAGCTCTGTCTACATAAGCCATAGACAAAAGCTTGATATCTCTTTAGAGCAGTCTAGTAGAGTGCAGCCCACCTTAAAAAGGTGGAATGGTCTCACTCCACCAAACTCATCTCCAAAAGTAGTCAAACAAAAAGGAAGTCATGACTACACAAGCTATAGACTATGACTCCTTACTGTAGTTAATAAATAAAATGTAATGTCCAAACATGCCTAGACTACCTGTGAGTACATCGCATTATTAAAGTAGATAACTATGGGATACATACAATTCGTCAACATCATTCCTGATATCATTAACTGATAGTAAAATTGAATCTGATAAAATTATCTTTCTTTCTTTGTGTGAAGTGCTCCATTTTCAAATCTTGCTCCATACGTGATCTTGAGTCTCTAAGAATCTCTATCAGAAGTTGATTATTTATGTTTTGACACTCAAAGATTCTGCAATATCTTTGCTTCTAAATCCACCGAATAGCGCATATGAAAGTAACCATTCCCAATTGTGTAAGAGGCCCTTTTCTTGAGAATATTTGCATGAGTTTGCCTAATTCTTCATGTAAGTTTGGCTATGGTAGCCTATTGAGTTCAAATCTCTATAAAATCTCCTTCCATATCCAATTAGTATAGTTGCTAGTTATAGGTGGGCTATAAGCCAATCACGTGAGTGATGACACGTGTGACTTGACATGCAGTCTTTTTACTTATTATTATTATTTGATATTTTATCACTTTATATTGCCTATTGCTTGAATATATTGTAATATCCATGGATCCGTGCAATGGGAATCGGATCTTGATGAGATCATGATAATAAGATCAATTCACCTTTAAACATTGATCCTAAATAACCCTGACATCGAGATAACATGATAGATTGGTGTGCTGTATACCCATCCATATGATGGATGTAGCTGGTCTCATAGTTGCTCATGTGGGGACACTAGGGATACAGTACAAGTGCTTATTGGAGAATAAGTTCGCTGATTGATCCGCTTACGGAATGCTGGATGGTTGTTGATGCCTTATTGTCAAACAACGATTTCGTAGTCCCAGTGGTGTATTCAGTCCGTAGACTTGAGACACCAAGGATATCCTATATGAGTACTCCACTCTTTGATACTAGACTTATAGGTTTGGAGGTTCTAAATCTAGCACAGCCAGTCATCGAGAGTGGTAGCCAACCTTACAAGAACTATTGAGTGTCGATAGAGGATCATCTTCTCTCAGTGCCATTAGAGGAATATCCCATGTGTTCTTAATTAGACAATGATAGAACCCTAGAGAAATTCTATATAAATTGATCTTTGAGGGAGATCACTCCTTAGAACGCTATAAGGGTTCCACCCTCCTAGAAGTCGGCCAAACGACTATTATGACTAGCAATGACATTATGTGTGTTCATCGTGCAAGATCTTTATCATTATATGGTGCACAAACTTATTTACACCAACATCATATAAGATTTTTGAAGTTCAACATTGTTTGCCCTCAACCCTAACCAACCAACCCAGTAAAAGGGGGCGGTGGCTAGGAAGCCCAAAGGTCCAAATATAAACCTTAACCACTCTTCTTTATAGGATAGAGGTAGCTAAGTGGGGCAATAATAGTGAATGATCTCAAAAAATAGAACTTAATGAAGAAAATCTAAAAAAAAATTAAAGAGGAACTCGTGTATCAGAGAAATTCAGCATAACTAATTCTCTTATTATAAAATCAAATTATTCCTCAATCAAGGGTTTTGTAAAAATATCGGCCAATTGATGTTTCGTATTAATGAATTTTAAGACTACATCAAGATTATTAACACGATCTCGTATAAAGTGATGCCTAATGTCAATATGTTTAGTTCTAGAGTGTTGAATATGATTTTTCATTAAACATATTACACTTGTGTTATCACATTTTATGAAAATATTCTTAAAATAAATTCCATAATCTTCTATTGTATTTTTCATCTACACGACTTGTGCACAATATATACTAGACGCTATGTATTCAGCTTCGGTTGTAGATAGTGCAACCTTGTTTTATTTCTTGGAAGACCAAGAGACAAGTGCATGACCTAAGAATTGACATGTTCCAAATGTGCTTTTTCTATGTAATCTACATCCAGCAAAATCCGCATCACCATAAACAATTAATTCGAAGTTTTTAAATTTTGGATACCATAATCCAAGATTAGTGGTTCCTTTAAGATATCTAAGAATTCTTCTAATTGCTTTAAGATGAGATAGCTTAGGATTAGATTGAAACTTAGCACAAAGTCGTACGCTAAACATGATGTCCGGTCTAGTTGCCGTAAGGTATAGTAAACTACCTATCATTCCCTTAAAATCTTTTTTGATCAAAGCTTTCTCCACTTTCGTTAATATTTAACTTAGTGGAGGTACTCATAGGAGTATTGATAGCCTTTGAACCATCTATATTAAACCATTTTAGCAAGTCGAATGCATATTTTGTTTGACTAAGAAAAATGCCATCATTAAGTTGTTTTATTTATAATACTAAAAAGAATGTTAATTCAACCATTAAACTCATTTCAAACTCTTGGCTCATGCTCAGTGTCAGTCTAACACTGACACTACACTGGGTACTACCATCACCTAGCAATGGGCCACTGGGCGATACCACCGCCCAGACTAGCAGTACCACCGCTTGGCACCCTGCCAAGGGTGGTCCCACCACTCAGACTGGTGGTACCACCGCCTGACATAGTCTCGAAGACTGTTCCACGATGGTATATAAAGATTCATTTATAGAACCAAAAATAATATCATCAACATAAATTTGAATAATAAAAAAATTATTCTCAAAATTTTTAATAAACAATGTAGTATCGACCTTGCCTTTAGATAAATTATTTTGGAAAAAAAATGAGCTAATTCTCTCATACTAAGCCCTTGGGGCTTTTTCGGCTAGCTTTTGGCGAACATCCGCTGATCTCTCAGCAATGTTTCGGCGGACTCCCGACAAGCTCCTAGACTTCACGATGATCTTCTTGGCAAGTTCTGATGAGCTTCTCTAGCAAGCTCCGAGACTTCTCGGCTGGTTCTTGTAGAACTTCCGACGAACGTCCGGACTTCCGATGAACTCTTGAACTCCCAACGAAATCGCATCCTTAACTCCGGGACTTCATTCTGCTTTATGCCTTGCTATCATAGTTATTCATGCATATGTAAAAATACACTTCGATCTAGACAATTAATACTAAGCATTAATCATGTTGTCCGGCATGTCATTGGTCCCTCGACGCTTCGTCCGATTCTTCGGCGCATCGTCCTCTCTTGCAACCTATTGCCCAATCGGCTAGTTGACTCCGCAACTCCGATATCCTTGCTGCAATATCTGCTCTTCTTAGCTCGATGCCCAAATCCATGGCCCGAAGCCTTCTATCGATACGTCGACCTATCCACTGGCTCAACGTCCAATCTTCTGACATGTTTTCCCCCGGCCCAACATAATTCTTCTTGCTTTAATTCTCTAATTCTGATCAAAGCATCCTACATCACTCAAAACGCAGATTAAAATATAAACATTTATCAATTGGTTTCATCATCAAAATCCAAGATTCAACAATCTCCCCCTTTTTTATCAACTATCAAGTGTTTGAGATATACAAATTCAACACATTGCATAATTAACATAATCTCCAGTTAGAACATTTTAGAACATGCAAGCTAGCCATTTAGGGATGTTCAAGAAAGCAACTCTTGCTTCTTGAAAAATGCAAGTTTCCTAGATATGCAAGTTAGCATGTTTTGCTTCTTGAGATAGGCATGATAGCAATTTTGCTTCTTTTGCAAGTTAGCAAATCTTGGTAGTCATCAACAAAACGGAGAAGTACAATTCTCATGTGTTTAGAATATACAAATTCAAATCATTGCATAATAAACATCAAGTTTTATCATCATGCAAGCTAGCAAATTTAAAGATGTGCATGTTGGCATATTTGCTTTTCTTTACGATGTTCAAACTAGTAAGTTTTTGAAATGTACAAGATAGCATCATTTTTGCTTTTTCTTGAAATGTGTAACTTAGCAAAATTCACAAGATAGCATCATTCTTTCTTCTCTTTTGAGAAGTGCAAACTCTCAATTTTGCTTTCTAGCAAGTTTTGCTCCCCCTTTGTCATTGTCAAATAGAAGGGAAGAATACAATGTTGTAATTCTTTTTCCCTTTACAGCAATTTTCAAATCATGACAAAGGATAACAAAGATGAAACATCAAGTTATGAATGTCAAAATAATTTTTCATCATGAATATCTCATCATTATCATAAGTTGAAGTAAGCATGCATGGTCCCAAATCATCATGTATATTTCCAAAATATAAAATGTATGATTCCAAATCATCATTCATAATTACATCAATATTAGCAATAAATCATAGCATTTCAAACCATGATGGTATCAATTTTGTCAAATTATATCCTACCATGCATGATCGTAACTTTTCATTTGCAAACATCAAAATAAATTTATGCATTCATATCATCACATAAAAAATATCAAGAAGAATTAATTGGGTGATGAGATAAATATTTCATGAATACAAGGAATTGTACATAAAAATCATATCATGAGAGAGAAGATTATGTAGATACCAAAAGACATGATTCATTTTGACAAATCTCCTCTTAAATAAAATGATGAAAATAGTTTTTAGGCGATCATGAAAAATCTTGATTCATAAAAGATTTCATGTTATAAATTTCGAGAAATCAAGATCGTGATTTCGATAAAGCCCATTAAATTCAAACCATCAAAATCAATTTCATGGTTCACAAAATTCACAAATAGATTCATGATTTTAAATCCAATAATATATTTTCCTTTTTATATGATACATTTTAAGTGATTGATTTCATATAAACATGCTCAAGTTTTTTTTTATGAGAACCATACATCATAGCAAATATCATCATGAAAATCATCAAGATCAAATAATCATAAAAATCATCATGTATAACTTTGAAATACAAACTCATTAAGCATGATCTCAAATCATCATTACATTATTAAAACATCAAGCATGGTTTTATTGAACATAAAGCATCTTCAATCAAAATCGAAAAGCAATACGAAAATCAACATGATTACATATTATTGCTTCTTAAAAACATATAATGATTATTCTTAAAAGCATTAGATTTATATCTAACATTTTGTTATATTTTCATAAAACATGTAATTATCATTAATATTTTCAAAATTAGCTTAGAAAAAGATAAGGATGAATCCATTTTTTTGCATTTTCATTATTAAACATGCAATTTTTTTAAAAAACAATTTTTCTAAACTAAATAAAAAAGGAAATGCATCAGGAAAAATATCATGTAATTTTGAAATAAATTAAGGGGGTTTTGAATACCTCATCGTTGAAAGCCATTAAGGCGTAGTTTGTTTCATTAACTTTTTAAATTTCTCAGTGAGTTCAAGTTCACCATCACTTGAGCTTATGCTTGAGTGGTCTTCAATTGTTCTATGTCCCAAATCCTTCCTGTTCTTTGGAAGGTGGTTCTCAAGTTCTTCACGTGCATTGTATGTTATTTCATAGGTCATTAGAGACCCGATATGTTCTTCGATCAAAAAAGTATTCAAATTTTTTGACTCTTGAATAGCCATTATTTTTTAATCCCAATTTTTAGAAAGTGGTCATAAAATCTTGTTAATGAGTTCAAAATTTAAAAAATATTTGCCAAGAGCTTTAAAACTATTGACGACATCCGTAAAACGGGTGTACATGTCCACAATAGTTTCGCTAGGCTTCATTCAAAAAAGTTCAAAATCATGCATTAAAAGATTGTTCTTAGAGTCTTTTACACTATTAGTGCCTTCGTGTGTGACTTCTAATATGTGCCAAATCTCATGTGTAGTTTCGCATAAAGAAATACGATTAAACTCATTTTTGCTCAAAGCACAAAATAGAGCATTCATAGCTCTAGCATTGAAAGAAAAAGCCTTCTTCTCTAAATTATTCCAATCTTTCATTGGAAGAGAAGACCTTTTAAATCCATTTTCAATAATATTCCATAGATTTAAATCAATGGAAAGCAAGAAAACTCTCATTCGAGTTTTCTAATAAGTGTAGTCTGTCTCATTGAAAAAGGGAGGACGAATGAGAAAGTCCCTCTTGTAAGCCGAAAAGAGCCATTTCTCTTGGGTATTAAACCAACTAAGAAATCACAAGGCTCTGATACCAATTGTTAGGAATCGAGAGTTGGGGTTCGGCACTAAGAGGGGGGCTGAATTAGTGCAGCGGTAAAAATTACGTCTTCAAAAACTTCGTTGCGATAAAACCGGTTTCATAAAG
>LVTN01001935.1:889-26894 GCA_001649415.1 Musa itinerans | reverse complement strand
TTGAAATGCTAGTGATTTCCTTTCTCCCCTTTGTCATTGTAAATAAGAAAGAAGAAGAGGGAAATAATACATAACAAAACTCAAGTCATAAATTATCAAGATGTCAAGTAGCATATCATGGTTTACTAGAATAAGTATCATTTTAGTGAATATAAAAAAGAATTGTAGGAGAACAAAGTATAAAAAATCTTGACTCATCATAAATCTCAATTCATCAAATGAAAGAATCAAGATTCGTTTGATTCTTATAAAGGAAAAAATCTCTTCTTTAGGATAAATCATCATTTGTTTGGATGAATGTTCTCTTAAAAAAGTGAATCATACGAGAATCAAGAAAAATATTTCATATATAATGCATCTCATGTCGTAAACATCGATAAATGATTCAATTTGATATATCATCTCATTATTAAAATGAATCATATGAAAAGAAATCCAAAATCATCATCAAAATCATTTTTCAAAAATTTCAATGAAAGCAACGTAGATAGATTCCTATAAGAAAAATTAGCTAAAGTTCTTTTAGTTCCAAATTTTATGATTGATTTCATACTCTAGTCTTTCATTCAAAGGCCATAAATCACAAAAATAATCATGCATAATTTCAAAATATAAACTCATTAAGCAAGATTTAAAATCGTCATTAAACATGAAGCATATTTATCAAGCATGGTTTCATTGAACATAAGGCATCTTCAATCAAAATCGAAAAGCAATATAGAAATCATCAAGATACACATTATTGCTTCTTAAAAACATACATAGGATTAATCTTATTAGGTGTATAAGTATTAGATTTAAATCTAATATTTTGTTCCTTTATCATAAAAAGATACAATGATCAATTTTTTTTTTAATTTTTCAAAAACACTAGAAAGAGAAGCATGATATTTTTTGCCCCTTTTTTTATTTTTCTACTAACTAATTTAAAAACAACTCATGAAAAGCATCAAGTTATTTCAAAATAAACTAAGGGGGTTTTGGTTACCTCATCGTCGAAAACCATTAAGGTATAGTTCGCCACCTTGTCTTTATCGGTTTGCTCCTCGTTTTCAGAGGTACTTGATTTGTCCCAAGTCACTTTGAGTGCCTTCTTCTTTTTTGGCAACGTCTTCATTTTAAGTTTATTTTTATTCTTCAATTCTTATTTTAAAATTTTCTTAAGCTTTATTGTTAAGAGTTCAAAGTCATCATCACTTGAGTTTTCGCTCGAGTGATCTTCATTTGTTCTAAGTGCCAGATCATTCTTGTTCTTTGGAAGGTTATTCTCAAGTTCATCATGTTCAACATGTGCCATATAACTCATTTCATAGGTCATTAAAGACCCGATAAGTTCTTCAAGTGGAAAATAGTTTAAATACTTGGCCTCTTAAATGGCTGTTACTTTAGGATCCCAACTCTTTGGAAGGGATCTCAATATTTTGTTAACGAGTTCAAGGTTAGAAAAAGTTTTACCAAGTGTTTTTAGACCATTGATGACATCCATAAACCGGGTGTACATGTCTCTAATGGTCTCACTTTGTTCCATCCGAAACAATTCAAAATCATGCATCAAAAAAATAATTTTCGAATCTTTAACTTTACTAGTGCCTTCGTATGTGATTTCAAGTGTATGTTAAATGTCAAAAGCTATTTTACAAATAGAAACCTGATTGAATTTAGTTTTATCCAAAGCACAAAATAAAGCATTCATAGCTTTGGTGTTCAAAGAGAAAGTCTTCTTCAAGTCATTCTAATTGGAAGAGAAGACTTTTGAAATCCGTTTTCAACAATATTCCATAAATCGAGATTCAACAAAAGTAAGAAAACTCTCATTCGAGTTTTCCAATAAGTGTAGTTTGTCCCATTGAACATAGGAAGACAAATGATAGAGTGGCCCTCTTGAAAGCCGAAAAAAGTCATTTCTCTTGGGTGTTAAACCAAATGAGAAAACTGAGCTCTGATATCAATTGTTAGGATCGAGTTGGCACTAAGAGGGGGGGTGAATTAGTGCAACATATAAAATCAACATCGATTCAAAAATCTTTCGTTCAATAAAAACCGATTTCATATCAGAAAGATAACTTGAAATCTTGTTCATATATGTAGTGAGAGTAGTAGGCAAGTAAAGCAGTTTGCAGCAAAGGTAAATTACTCAAATATTAATTCAAACCGAGCTTGAATTAATTGCTTATGCTAATGCGGATTTTGCTAGATATAGAATAGATAGAAAAAGCACATCTGGAACATGTCAATTCTTAGGTCATGCACTTGTCTCTTGGTCTTTCAAGAAATAAAACTTGGTTGCACTATCTACAACTGAAGCCGAATATATAGCGGCTAGTGCATATTGTGCACAAGTTGTATGAATGAAAAATACATTAGAAATATATATAATTTATCTTAAGAATATTTTCATAAAATGTGATAACACAAGTGCAATATGTTTAATGAAAAATCCTATTCAACACTTTAGAACTAACATATTGATATTAAGGCACCACTTTATACGAGATCATGTCAATAATCATAATGTAATCTTAGAATTCATTGATACGAAACATCAATTAGCCGATATCTTTACAAAACCTTTAAATGAAGAACAATTTAATTTTATTAGAAGAGAGTTAGGGATGTTAAATTATCTGAATGCATGAGTTTGTTATATTTCCTTTCGGACTATCTTCCTCTTATTTCATCTCATGAATGGACCTTTCATGAATTTATTTTGTCTTTATCTTCCTCTTAACTTGGTATCAAATTTGCTTCATAACCTTGCTCCATCACTTAATAATTTTTTATACACTTAATCATTTCACTTTTGTAAATTTTTAATGAGCAATGGATTTGATTTATGAAGTTTTATTCGAGAATTTTTAATCCTTCATTTGATGTTTCTTCCTTACTCTTCTCATAAAAGAAGAATTTTATGAATGTTTAGATATCTTGATTACTTACAAGAATGGTGATTTGATTTCGTATGGATATCTTGATCCTTTTCACGAATCCCTTCTCTTTGCTAAAATTGAAGCATGATTTAATGAAACTCATTTATTGTTTTGAATTTGACTTGGTTCAAATCATTTCATAAATTTGGTTCTTAATAGATTCTTTCCTTTCTTTCTCTTTTTCTTATTCTTATAACAAAGAAAGAAAGAAACTTGCACATCTAAAGAAGAACCAAAAAGCCCTTGAGTAAAAATATTAGCTTATCCAAAAGGGTTATCATGCAAAATTTTTTGCTTACCTTCCTTTATGACTTGGATAAATTAGTGTGAAACTTGATTTTTTTATCACACTTATATTGTTGAATTGTTCTCATTATTTTTGTTGATGACAAAGGGGGAGAAATGTGAAAAATTGATGACAAATTGGCATTATGAATATCTTAGATAAATGCATAAAATGTATTGTATCGTAAATGCTTGAATGTCTTGCGAATGCTTGAAATATGATTGGTATCGTCAAATACATACTTGAAAAATATCAAAATGTTTACTTGAAACGTATCGAAATGTGGCATGATTACTTGTAAATGTTTTATTCATAGTATTATGCTTGATTTCATATAAAAATGATAAATGTCTATCATTATAATGAAATATCAAAATTATCATGCTTTATTTCGTATTTACAATTGGAATCATGCCTCGGATTGATGAATCATCATTTTTTTTTTAAACTTGAATCTTGAAAATTTTCATATTTGAAATTTCTATCATGCGTAAAAATGATGATTGTTTATCATCCATCTATATTGAACTTGAAAATGGATGTCATGCCTTGACATCATTTTTATTGATAAATACATTGTATCGTATTTTGAAATTAGGAAATCATGATAAGTATCATGATGTGCATGTTGATAAGTTTAAATGAATATAACTTATCGGTTTGATGCTTGAATTCAAAGACATTGAATTCAAGAATATCTTTTCTCAAGTATGGCATATAGATAGGGGGGGTTAAGGTAAACTCTGTCATCAATTGATTGTCATCATAAAAAAAGGGAAGATTGTTGAATATCAGATTTTGATGATGAAATCAATTGGTAAATTATTTGATCTAATCTATATATTGAGAAAAGTGTGTAGGATTAACTACGATAGCGGTAAGATATAAAGCAAATGTTGTGCCGGAGTCAAGATCGAGATTTCAATGGGAGTTTGAGAGTTCATCGGAAGTCCAGACGTTCGTCAAAAGTTCTACCGGAATTGACCAAGAAGCCCAAGAGCTTGCCAAAGAAGCTCATTGGAATTAACTAAGAAGATCATCGTAAAGTCCAAGAGCTTGTTAAAAGTCCGCTAGAATATTGCCAAGAAATCATCAGAAGTTCACCGGAAGAATAATTGACATACCGGACCAAGATGGCTTAGTTAATGTCATAAATTATCATAGTTAGACTCTAAGTTGAGTTAGGATTGGGAGGTAATCCCACTAACTCAGTTAGGGGCCAATTGGGCCCTTAACAGGACTGAATTGGGCCGATTGAACAGCCCATTCAGCACCTGAAGTCACGGTTGGCGGTGGCACCGCCTGCAAACCCAATCTCCTAGGTGGTCTGGACGAGGGTACCGCTAGCAATTAATGCTGACAGGCGATGGTACCGCTAGAGATCGGTCTCTAAGCTCTGTCAGGCGATCGTACCGCCCAATGTCAGAGTGTTAGGTGATGGTATCGCTAGTACCCCGAAATATGGGGATATGATACTTTTTGGCTCCAATTTTGAAGTCATTGGGGCCTATAAATATCTTACCCTTTTCTGCATAAAAGGGCACGAAAGTGTGAACAAATCTTTAAATCTTGGAGTATTAAAAGTGTTATAAAAGTGCTAAAACTCCTCCTCCCTTTCTAGTGTTGTGATCATTCAGGAGAGATATAAGCCTTGTAAGGGTTATCTCCTAAACCCGTGAAAAGGAGAAAGTGCTATAAAGAGGGTGGTTGGTCTTCGCCCATTGAAGGAAGACCATTAGTGGATGCCGGTGACCTCAACAGAGGAGAAATCAGAAGTGGATGTAGGTCACAATGACCGAACCACTATAAATTCCGGTGTGCTCATTTCTATTCTGCCTTTTTACTACTGCTATTACTTTCTAAATTAACTGCTAGTTCATTTACTCTAAAGTCAAGCATTTTCCAAAATTTATTTTCAACGAATGAATATCATACAAAATCGATGATTTTTTCGCTGCACTAATTCACCCCCCCGCCCTCCCCCTTAGTGCCGCTCTTGATCCTAATAGGTACCACCACCTAAACTAGCGATACCACTACCTGACAGTCTCTCATTGATTGAGTCTAGGCGGTACCACTATTGACATAGCCTTGGAGATTGTGCCACCGATGGTTCCTTATGTTGGGTTACTATTTAGGCCTTTCACTTAGCCCAACACAATCCAAACTTGGGCCCAACTGGCCCCTAATTGAGTTGGCCCAATTCCAACCCAATTACGTCTAAAACCTACTTCGATCTAGACAATTATTACAAAGCTAATCAAATATTGTTCGGCATGTCATTGGTTCATCGACGCCTCGTCCGATTCTTCGGCGCATCATCCTCTCTTGCGGCCTATTGCCCAATCAACCAGTTGACCTCCGCAACTCTGATTTCCTTGGTACAATTTTCGCTCTTCCTAGCCCGATGCTCGATCCCATGGCCCAAGGCCTTCTATCAATACGTCGACCGATCCTTCGGCTCGACGTCTAATCTTCTGACATGTTCCATTTCGGCCTAATATGATTATTCCTGCTTTTAATTGTCTCTCCCTGATTGAAGCTTCCTACATCAACATAGATCAGATCATAAACACATCAATTGGTTTCATCATCAAAATCCGAGATTCAACAGGTGTCACCGCTAGAGGCTTAGTCTCCCAAGCATTGATTGGGTGGTGGTACTACCCAAACTAGCGATAGTACAACTCCGATAGTCGGTGGTACCACCCAGACACAATCTTCTAGGCTATGTCAAGTGGTTGTACCGCTTAGACTAGTGGTAGTACCGCCAATGTAGGGGTGTTCGGCGATATTATTACCCAGTACTAACGGTAGTACCGCCAATACCCCAAAAACCCAAGATGAGACCTTTTTTGGCTCCATTTTTAAAGTCATTTGAGGCCTATAAATTTCTCGCTCATCCCTGCTCAGTTTATAGAAGAACTATGAACAAAAGCTTGTGACTTTAAGTGAGAAAACTCTATTGTAATCTTTTGAGAGTTCCCCTCCTCTTCTTTAATTCTTTAAAAGCTTAGAATTCTATTTGAGGGAGATGTAAGACTTGTAAAAGTTCTCTCCTAAACCTATGAAAAGAAGAAAGAGTTGTAAAAGGGTACTTGATCTTCGCCTATTGAAAAAAGATTGTTAGTGAAAGCCATGGCCTCAACGGAGAATGAATCGAGAGTGGACGTAGGTCGTGTTAGGAACGAGTCGACACTAAGAGGGGGGGTGAATTACTGCAGCGGAAAGATTACGTTGATTTAAAAATCTTTGTTCGATTAAAACCGATTTCGACGAAAACCGTTTTGGAGAGATGTTAACTTTGAAATCGTATTCATAAGCGTAATGGAAGTAAAGGAAGTAAGTAGTTTGTAGTGAAGGTAAATAGCGAGAATAGAAATGCAAACCAAGTTTTTATAGTGGTTCGGTCACCGTGACCTACATTCACTCCGCCGATTCCCCTTCCGTCGAGGCCACCAACATCCACTAATGATCTTCCTTTAATAGGCAAAGATCAACCTTCTTCTTACAACTCTATTCTCCTTTTGCTGGCTCAGAATAGAACATTTACACTCCCTTTTTACAAAGCTTCCCTCACACTCTCCCTTATAATGGTCTCTAAACTTTAGGAGGAGAGACTCTATACTTTACAAGGGTTTTCAACTCTAGAAAAATAGAGTTTTTGTTCACTTTTCTTCCTTCTCCATGCAGGAATAGCTAGGGTATTTATAGACCCCAAATGGCTTCAAAAATGGAGCCAAAATTCAAATCCCCCGAAATTTCAAGGTACGGGCGGTACCACCGCTTGCACTGGGTGGTACCATCGCCTGTAGTCTTACACTAGGTGGTACCACCGCCCAATCCACCTAGGTGCTACTTTCCAGGTGGTGCCACCGTCGGCTAGGAATTCAGCATCTTGGTTGGGCCTTGAATCCGGCCTAAACTAGCCCAACTCCGAGCCCAATTGGCCCCTAATAGAGTTGATGGGATTACCTCCCAAATCAATTATAATTATCGTTCTAACTACTATTAAGGCAAGCATGGTCCGGTACGTCGATTTTTCACTCGGCGATCCTCTTATAAACTTTTCGGCGAGTCTTCCGGCGAGCTTCCAGCGAACTCCCGACCAACTCTCGGCTAGTCTTCCGGTGTGCTTCCGGCGATCTCCCGACGAGCTTTCGGTGAGTCTTCCAACATGCTTCCGATGATCTCACGATAAACTCTCGGCGAGCTCCCGGTATATCGTCCGAGTCTTCGACTCCGGCCCATCATCTGCTTTACGCCTTACTGCTATCGTAGTTAATCCTGCACACTTATCTCAACACAAGGATTAGATCAAATAATTTACCAATTGATTTCATCATCAAAATCCGAGATTCAACAATCTCCCCCTTTTTTATAATGACAATCAATTGGTGATGGAGTTAATCTTAACTCCCCCTATCAATATAACATAATAATGGAGAAAAGGCATTCTTGAATTCAATGTCTTTGAATTCAAGAATCAAACCCATAAGTTAAGTTCATTAAACTTATCAACATGCACATCATGATTCCTATCATGATCTAACATTCTCAAAATACAATGCCAAGTATTTATCAAAATGATGTCAAGGCATGACATCCATTTTCAAGTATGATATTTCAAATATGAAAGATGACAAAGATAGAAATTCATCATTTTATGGCAAGATATCAATTGTAAAATAGCAAGTTAAGCTCTAGATATCTTATCATAACGAAAGAAATTTATCAAGCAAACATTTCAAGTATATATGATGAAATATATTGCATACATTTGTCATTAATTTACCACATTTTGGTATTATTTCTCCCCCTTTGTCATCAACAAAAAGGAGAACAATTCAACAATGCAAGTGTGGTAAAAAAATCAAGCAAGTTTCACACTCAAAAGTTCTCATCATTAAATGTTATCAACATTAAAGCGATAGATTCCAACAACTTCTCCTCCTTTGTCATCACATTTTGCATGAAGAAAAGGAAAGAAGGTAAGGAGGGAATCCATTAAGAACAATAAGTTTTCGTTAAAACATGCTTTCATTTTGACAAAGAAGAGGGATTCATAAAAATGATCGAGATATCCATATGAAATCAAATCCCCACGAAAATTATCACACATATGCTTTTATTATCACACACGAGAAAGGATTCGTTAAAACATGCTTTCATTATCACATACGAAAATTCATCTTTCAAGGATTAAGATATCCATTAGAATTCCTTCAATTTTCATGAGAGATGCATTTGTCAATGACTTCCATGTATCAAACATCAAGATATATATAAACACTTCATGCATTTATAAAATGTTTTATCGTAGCCTTTCATCATTACTTGCATTATGTAATATCATTAGTGCTTGTAGCACTCAAAAGTTAAGAATCCGATGTATAATTAAAACTTCTCAATATTTAATAGAGATCATAATCATCATAGAAATTTTCAGCATCAAAGTAAACACGATATTGCATCATTGTATGATAACATGCTCATCATTTAAAGAGATCATAACATCATAGAAACTTTTAGCATCAAAGCACAAAATTCCAAACATCAAAGTAAACATCTTTGTTCGATTTAAAAATTACGTCGGTTAAAACCGATTTCGATGACCAAACCACTATAAATTTGGTGTGCTATTTTTCTTTACCGTTTACCTTTATTACTTAATGATTTTGTTGCTCATTCCACTTTACACTTACTTTTAAATTAAGCTTACTTTCGATATCAATTTTCATCAAACAAAATTTTTAAAATCGTCAAAAGTTTCTAATAGCACTAATTCACCCCCCCCCCCCCCTCTTAGTATCATTCACGAGTCTAACATAAATTACATATGTTATTATATTAATAATTTATTATGAATTAACATGTCACGTAAGCAAATTCTAACATCTGTCAACTTAGACTTGATGAGAGGGGTTTATATGCTACGTTTTTAAAAATATAAAGGTTATTTTAGACACAAACAAAACCATAAAGGCTTAAGTAGTACATGACCAAAACTATAAAAGCTAAAATAGACTCCTTTTTTTAAACTTAAATTATACGTATCATTATATTAATAGTTTATTATGAGTCAACATGCCACGTAAGTAGACTCTAACATCTATTAACTTAGACTTAACATGAGAGGTTTATATACTACGTTTTTAAAAATATATAAATTATTTTAGATATAAGTAAACTATAGAGGCTTAAGTGATCTATGACTAAAATCATAAGGATTAAAATAAACCTTTAACCCTACATTATATATTATCCTAATAGAGATTGTGTCAAGATACTACTAAATCTACTAGCCAACATCTACAAGCTCTTTTGTCTTCGAGAATGATTCATTTTTGTTCGAGGTACCAGCTATACAACTCTGAGAGTCTTCTTGATTGTTTCCTTTCTTTTTATATGCATTCTTCTTATTCTTCTAACACTCCTTAGTGTGTCTTATTTTGCCACAATTATAGCACTTGATTTTTTTTTTTTTTGGCATTGATATACTCCATTCGTTGCTCCCACTTGGGAAATGCTTCATTGATCTTCCTCTCATTACAGATAACACCTCAACCTATGCAATGTCACTAATTTATCTTTCTTATTTTTGCACCTATTTTTTTTTTCTAGAATTACGACTACAATAACATTAAGGCTAAACTAACTATGATGTTGGTCAGGTTGATAATGAGTTGATCATATAAATCAGTTAGACTCTGACGTAAAAGCTTACGACATCTCTTTAATATTATGCTTAGGAAAAAGTTGAGAGAACAATAAGGGTATTAATATGATTAGTTATGAATTCTAACATATTATGAAAGTCAAGCATTCTCTTTTAAGAAAATCTTATTATGAAATGATTTGGCTTCATATGGTCCCATAGAGTATCTCATATCTCTTTGTTGTTATCTTCTCTATGATATTTGATATAATTTTGTCCGTCAGGTCATATGCAATTTGACGATTACGTTGTCGTCCATCTCCTCCACCTTTTATTGTCAATAAAAATCTTTGGGTCTATTATCATTAAGCAATTGTCGGTTCATAGAATTGCCCCCAACTTCATCTTCCACACAGAGAAATTGCTTCTATAACTTCATCAAATTTTGTAGTCATTATTTTACTTGATATGTTTTCCTACTTGAACCGGCTTCCATAATTTGTTGTGAACACAATCTTTAGATTTTCTAAAGCTTTGGCTCTAATACTACTATTAGGAAAAAGGAACAAAAGCAAAACTGGATGCAAGGAAACAATATCTAGCTAAAATAATAAAGTTGAAGATTAAAAATCAATTGAAATAATGACACCAAGGTATAACTTAGTAAAATCCTGAGGAAAAAATTCACAGGCAAGTTAGAAGGCATTCAATATAAAAGATGGGGGTACAACATTATGTTATAATTGGATAAATAAAGGAAGAGAAAATCACAAAGGCAAAAAAATTGAGGGAGGAACCAAACGAAGCAAAAGAACAATTCTCCCCTCTCACTTCCTCTCTTTTCTTTTTATTCCTCTCTGCATTCACTCGATCAATGCACATCACGGTACCTTATATAAGGCACCAGAGGAGATTGCAGAAAGCATATCATAGTCACCTTGCATAGGAGGTTGCAACTTTGTACGAGAAGATGAGATTGCATAGGTTGCAACCAGCCACGCCTAAATAGGTGAGATCACAATGTCACTATTAGCAACAGAGTGGAACAAAAATTCCAACCAAAAGGACCACTTCCCTCTCTTAAAAAAAGATGATTTCATGTCTCCGGCGAACCTAGTGAACTAATTGGTCACCCTATTATCCTTTCTATATTTATCATGTTTTCAATCAGATTTTATAATATTTTTATCATTATTTTCAAAATATTATAATAATTTTTTTTATATTTGGATTATTTTATTTTTAAACTATTATAAACACATGATATATCAAATGATTTCTAATATATTTTAATTTCTTTTTTGCGATTGGAACCACGCATAACCTCTAGCCATCCCCGTATCCTCTCTCTCTTTTAGTATCTTCTTTTTCTTTTCTGTTTTATCTCTTCACATAAAACAGCCCGAGCTCCCTCATCAAAGCAATCCAGACGATGGCCAATTGGAGCTTCAATGTTTGGGTCACCCGATTACATTTAACAAAATTGACTAACCCAATTGGACCTCCACACTTGGGTCACCATATTACAACAATATTAAACTCGAACAAATTGTAACAGGCATTCTCGATCATAAAACACAGGATGGAAGCCCTTCTCCTAACAATCCAAGCCCAATAAGCGAACACGTAGCTTGGCTAACCATGGCTTCCTCCTACCCATCTAACGGCCAACATAAAGTCTTTAACCAAACTCTATTAAACTCGAACAAATTGTAACAGGCATCCTCGATCATAAACACAGGATGGAAGCCTTTCTCCTAGCAATGCAAACCTACCGAATAAGCAAACCCCTAGCTTGGCTAACCATGGCTTCCTTCTAATGGCTAACATAAAGTCCTCTAGAAATACCACCGACAATATCATAGCTGAAGATGAGTGCACCACAGATGTCCTCCTTTTGAACTGTTGAAAAATGCATCAAAAGAATAAGCATTGATCGAGTTAATACAAAGTAGTCAATGAGACATTAAGGACATGGGATCTACTGTAGAATAGAAGAGCTAAACAAAGCCCATATTTACAAATCTGGCAAAGTCATCCAACATTAATAAGCTTGTTCTAAAAGTTAAACGATAACACTTGTTGCCATATTCTCTAGAAATAAGCTGAAATTTTTTAACAACCTAGCATAAGTTTATCCTAAGGTGACAAATCCAACCCACAATGAAGAAAACTTATCAGTACACAGTCACAACGAAAGAATAGGGGTTCCATAAATCCCAAAAATATAACTAGTACATAGGTTTCCCACTTACTGAAAGAAGACAGTTATGGCTAGTCAAAGTTTCAAAGAATGGAAGGATTGGAGATACAAGCACTATCATCATTGTCATGAATTTTTTGTGTACCTATAACAAGCAAAATAGTTCCCAAGTGAGGCAACATTGAACCCACCTGTCGCTGCTGCCAAAAACAACGCCACCACCACCAATTTATTCCCTTAGGAACCACAGCATGATGATCTCGCTGCAGCAGTACCGTCAGCGGCGGTCTGATCTGGTTTGTTTATCTTGATCATCCGATCCTGCAGCAAGATAATTTATTATATCTTCACACTTGGGAGTCGTGCTATTTTGACGTAGGAAAAGGTTGCTTCTACCTCAGATTTTGTATCACTTTCTGCCAGTCTCTGCTTGATATCTCTAGCTATTGAAAAGAAGACTTCTTCAACATTGAGATTCGTCTTTGCACTCTGCAACATATCAGACAATTGTTAAAAAATTACCATAAATTAGCACATAGCCAAATCCAGCAAGAACACGGACAGTCTCAAAAAACTTGATCCCATATTCATCAGCAAGAGCTTGTCCCCTTGATGTTGGCACAGCCTGCAAGGAACAATTCAGTTGAAACAAAAATGATTTTTAGAAAGAATTCTTGAGACAGCAAAGGTTTTGATGAACTAGTGCCCTAAAAGATATACAAACCAAATTTTGGAGGTGGAACCCAGTAAAACATACCCTTTTACTTTCATCCATATCAGCCTTGTTACCAACCAGAACTTTATTAACATTATCAGAAGCATGCTGTTCAATGTTACGAATCCAGTTCCTGATGTCTGTGTGTTACCATGCACAGAGGAAAGCAGCATAAGAGAACAAGCAAAGGCAGAACTCAAGTGATAGTACAAAGAAGGTGATTACTATTGAAAGAAGATTCATCAGTCACATCATACACAAGCAAAATGCCCATAGCCCCTCGATAGTAAGCTGAAAGGAAAAAAATGATGAATTGGTTACCATATTAAAGTTTAGACAACATATATTGCACACAGCCCAACATCAAAAGCAATAAGAAAAATACCAGTTGTGATGGTTCGAAAGCGTTCCTGACCAGCTGTGTCCCAAATCTGCAGCTTAATCCTCTTGCCATCCAGCTCAATTGTTCTTATCTTGAAATCAATGCTGCACAAATATCAACCAATAGACATTAAAACCAGAGAACACTACTAAAATTAGATTAAGAATCCAATTACAAACAAGCAAATATAAATTGTCATTCCTTGAAACTACACCCACCCGATTGTGGTAATAAAACTGGTGGTGAAGGAACCATCCGAGAAACGCAAAAGAAGGCAGCTCTTCCCAACACCTAAAAATTATCATTTCACGTTGCACAAAATCAACTAAGAAACATGATATAGAATTAGAGAATCTCAAGAAGATGGAATTTATAATTTATGGCAAACTTCTCACATCTCATCAGTCAAGTGCATTACCAGTTTGCAATGTGACAATAATATCTGTTCTCTTTATACCATATGCTTTAGCATAATAATTTAACTTGTGTCATTCTGCATCTCAAGAAGATAATTTCTGCTACTAATGGCAGAAGTTTCAAATCTCAACAACCAAGCTCTTCATTGAGCGTTTGATATACTAATTTAACTCGTGCCACTCATATATGTACTGTAATTATCACCTTATATTGAGCGAAAATATTATCAAGAGAAATTTTCAATGGAAGGGGAGAGGACAGAGAGAATAGAAGAAGAAAAATTTTGGTATAACTTTATTACTCCAATAAAGAACTTATCAGTTCAGAAATAGCCTTCTTTTATTGGCTACTAATAAATCTTTCCATAATAGAATTATACTGCATTAGATAATGGACCTAAATACCCCTTAAAAACCTCTTGCTCTCTTTAAACAGTCGATCTCTTCAGTGATTGACAGCTGATAGCCACATTCTGCCATGCGTCCAGATGTCTTACCACCTCCTGTCTTGAAAGACAAGAGTTGTCTACAGCCCACTTGTGACCAACACCCCACCCTCCTATTCTGGAAAGGGTGGGTTGTTTTCCTCTGCATCCAATCCCCTTGCACCTGTCATAGTTGAATCAGGACTTCCAATAAGGCACATTATGGACAAACTCAAGACTTTGCTGGAAATAGGAATTCACCAACTCGTAGTTGTAGGAGTTCTCAAAGGCCACCAAGACTTCCGTCCGACAGCCATCCTTAACAGCATTATAACTTCCCATTTAAAATAAATGCCCAAAAATACTGCCATATCACGCTCCATCCACCTCCAGGAATTCGAAAAGCATGATTGTTTTGTTCCAGGTAAAACACCCAGGACATAGGGCTAGCCAAAAAGTATATGGTGTTGGCCCCAATGTAATGGTAAAAGCTATAGTTTAATATGCAACATGCCAAGACTTCTAGAAACAGACACCACTAAAGCAATGATTTAAAAAGTACTAGGTGCCAAAAGACACCAAGGTCCAAAAACACCCGAGGCGCTAGGCGCTCGCCTAGGCACTCGCCCGAGCGAAGCGAAGCGCTAAAATATAAAAATACATAATACAATTAATAAATATAATTATTTAAATAAAAATATGATATTAAATTACTAAATTATTGCAAAATCACAATATCACATTAACAAAAAGTCTCAAAATTCAAAACAATACAGTAATTTCAAATAAATAAAAATTAACAGTATTAAAATCAAAATAATATATTATTAATCTAATAAATAAAAATACTGTTACTAGTATACAATTAGCAGTATACTGTTAATATACTGTTAACAGTATACTATCGAAGTGAGAAGAGTGTGAGTAAGAGGAAGACCGAGGCTGCTGCCTGAGAGCAGTGACAGCGGGAGCAAGAGCGGCAAGCGGCAACAGTGGTAGCGGTAGCGGCGAGCAGCGAGAGCGGGAGCGGCGAGCGGCGAGAGCGGGAGCGGCGAGCGACGAGAGCGGGAGCGGCGAGCGACGACAGTGGCAGAGACAGCGATAGATATCACAAGCGGCAACGGGAGCGGGAGCGGGAGCGGGAGCGGCGAGCGGCGAGCGGCGACAATGGCAGCAGCAATGAGCAGCGGGAGCGGCGACAGTGGCAGCGGCAACAGTAGCAGCGAGCAGTGGCAGCGGAAGCGGGAGCAGGAGTGGCAAGCAGCGATAGTGGCAGCGGCAGCGATAGTGGCAGCGGGAGCGGGAGCGGGGTTAAGGTTGATAAGTCGCGAGAGGAAGGTTGATATTGGTGCTTTAGTTGGTTCGATTGAACCAACTAAAGCACCAGAGACCGAACCAGACCTAAAACGCTGGTTTGGTCGCCTGGTTTAACTTGGGCACTCACCCGAAGCACCCGGCGCCTGGGCTCGAGCGAGCGCCCAGGCGGCGCCTCTTTGAAGCGCGCCGCCTGAAAATGAAGTGAGGTGCTCGGGCCTCGCCTCGCCCGAGTGCTTAGGCGAGTGCCCGAGCACCTATTGAAATCACTGCACTAAAGGTAAAATAATTTGATAAATCAATTGTTCATGTGCGTTAAAAAATATCGTATCATAAAATGACAAACTAGTTACCTATTGGACTGGCACTGTTCCAGTACATGGGTAAATATACTGGCTGCCCGGTATTCTTGGGTACTCTAACAAAAAAATTAAAAAGTTTTATGTACCTCTCTACACTACAACTGCATATGGAGCACATGTATAATAAGCAATAGTAGGCAGAAATGATGGGTCATTATGATGGTTAGCAAGAAAAGAGGGTGATATGAAGTTGGTACAAGTCTTAAGGGCAGCAGTAATGTCAAATCATGTCCTACAAAACAAATCAAATAATTTACCATAACATAAATACAGGCACTAAATGTTCCAAGAGAGTTTGCAACAAGTTTCATGTAAAGTGATATCATACCAAAATATCAACACGTGTCCATAGACATACAATATAAAAGTATCAAAAAACCTCAAAATATGATTTGTGATCAATCTATTATATCAACATAAAAAAGGTTAAGAGATATACTATTACAGTTTGTCTATTACAAGGAATTCAATTTTGGTTATCAGACTCATGTCAGTCCATGGTCGAATGGTACAAGTCTGATCTGATCTGATGTACCAAATGTCAGTACACTGGAACATACCACAATATCGCTTTGGGAGAGAGAGGAAGCGAAGAAGAAGGAAGAGCAAGAAGAAGAAGAGGAACAAGGAAGAAGGAGATGATGAAGAAGAAAAGGTGAAAAGGAGGCAATCGAGGACTGGTGAGCTAGAGTGAGCAACAGGTGCATAGGCACGTAGATAATGACATGCGGGCAACGACGAGCAGTAACACTAAAGAGACCAAGGGTCGGTGCCATTACAACTCTCAGCTGGTTTTTGCCTAAATCTACGGATAGGTGCCTTCCCTTTTACCCAACACTAAAGAAATCAAAGATTTTTAATGGAGTAGACAATGCAAAAAGCCTTCAACCAATTGAAAGCCTATCTAAAATCACCAAAATCACCTTCACAATTAGCAAATTTAAATTCCAAAGTAGAGTTGTATCTTCATCTATCTACAAAAGATGATGTTGCAAGCTCAATGCTAATCAGAGATGTGACAAAATTCGGAAACCAATCTATTATGTAAACCATGTTGGCATGCCCTAAAAAAGGCTGAAGAATGCTACCTTCCAATCAAAAAACTAATGTATTCTCTTATAGTGGCTGCAAGGAGAAGCCGAATTGATATCAGTTAGATATTAGAATATGCACTTCAGTTTGACTTCAAAGTCACTATCGATACAAGGCACTTATTACAGACTTGAAGTTGACAAAAGAATTATCCATTTCCGAGTTGATAGCTTATAACCACTCCCAACTAATAGGATATTAGGTCCTCGAAAATCATAAAGCCTGAGAACCAAGATCAAGTATTTACAGAGGATAAAGGAGTCAGCTGATGTACTAAAATACTTTGAGAACGAGCAAGTATCTAAGATAGAGTATACAAGATCAAATGATATCAAACTTGGCTTTAGGACCCTACTCAGATGAAGGGTACAAAGTGTTGATAGATACACTAGTAACATAAAGTATTGACACTTCTTATTGACTCAACCTACCATAGACAAGCCAAACTTCATTGATCTATACGATGGCTAAGGAAAAAACGTCGACAAACCTTTCAACCTGCTCTCTCTGTAGATCGGTCATTCCAATGATTTGTGGTTGGTTGAAAGATAGCCCTTCCCATCTCCAATGAGGATGTATCATTGCTTCTAGCATTGTCCATTATTTTATACCCTCCAGAGCTAAGATATAATACAAGTTATTAACTTGACACACTCTAAAGCAGACTTGAAAAAGTTTTGAGGTCGAGAAGATGTTAAATTAACACTCCTTGATAAATACTATCTACATAATGCCATGAGTTCAGCACTATCTGAAATAGAGCTGTTCAACCTAAAGCAATCTACTATAGAAGGGTTATGCAAAAACCAAAGTCTCACATCCAAGGTATCCTAGTTTATACAAAGAAAGTAATGTACTTGGAAACATGGGTGAGTACTAGACCAAGGTAACATAGTTCATCCTTAATAGAAATAAAAAAAATTATCCTGAATCTTTGCAGGTCTTCCTGTGTTATACAAGTGTCTTCTCAGGATAGACATCCTGTGAAGGAGAAGCTCATTATCCCAAGGTCAATGTTCCTTGCTAAGGTGGATGGAGAAGCTACCTTGGCTTCTTGTCCCTCAAGGTTAGAAGAGAGAGAAATGAAATACTCAACCCCTCAAAAACTAGAAGGGTTTGGCAAGTATAACAACTAAGGGTTATCACAGTCT
Organism: Musa itinerans; assembly: GCA_001649415.1. NCBI lineage: Eukaryota > Viridiplantae > Streptophyta > Magnoliopsida > Zingiberales > Musaceae > Musa > Musa itinerans. The sequence continues at coordinate 8,963 of LVTN01001935.1, read as the reverse complement.
CGACTCTCGAATTCATCTCTCTCAGGAGCCATGGCTTAGCCAATGTGTAGAAAGGACGAGCAAGAGAAAAATAAGAACTAAAGAAGTGACAAGGTTGGGAATTTGTCCTTAAAGGTCCTAAGGTATGCAATGGCGAAGTAATGAAGGCTCAGGTACTATTTATAAAACCCGAACTAACTAAGGACGATTCAACTTCAAGCATTTATCGAGGCAATTATTATCTCTGACATATGAAGTATCAAAAGAAAACCGAACAAATATGGTGGTCCATCTCGAATACAGCTTGCAACTCAAAGATGGCAGTTGGCCTAGAACGCTAAATATCATTAAACAAAATAATAAAAAATTCAGAATAAATGTTACTTTACCAATATTAACCCATATGCTATATCCGTATTTGATCGGACTGTGAAAATGATTAATAAATATTGGTACAAGTAGGATTCAATCCTCAGTTTTCTTTAACACTTAAATGTAGGGGTTTTTACATTATACACACAATTGTTATTTTTAATTAATGTTCTAATTGAGACAATTAGATCGAAGCTAAATATTTCAATAGAATGCTTTTTTCATTTTTAGGGTCATATTTAGCAAGTTTTTATCTCTTATTGGGTCAATTATTTGATCTATAATTACTTTCATATGGCCAAATTTGATGGTTTTGATTTCTTGATTGAGATGAATTTATCTACTAACTGTAACCAGCAGGTTTGTTTTCTGACCAAACTAAATAAAAAGGGTAGCAACCAGGTCTTACAGGGGGAAATGGTCAGCTTTTGAGCCTCTCTAAAAGCAAGGAACTTTGCTCTACCTTGTCCTATGTCTTGATTTCTTTACAATTACTCATTTCTTCATTTCATTGTATTTTACTATCATCTCATTTTTTTCTGTTGTATGTTATTGAAAATGCATTGCCCCATGCTTTGAAGGCACTTATATTAGGTCATAGGAGATTGGTTCATAGACATAAGCAATTGAGGAGAACCTTCTTGACTATCTTAGGCTAATTTAAGGCAAGGTCTATCCATCTACACCACATTAATATCAAAATTAATCTCCTGACCGAAGGCACTTTCTTTAAGAATTTTAGCTTTAAATTTATGTGCACATAATGCTTCATAGATAAGAGATTAATGACTATTACAGATTCCTAAACAGAACATTACTTTTTCCTTGAAATAATATAGTATTTTTGGTAAGAGTTATTTTATTGAAACAATTAACAGATTACTTAACTAGTTTAATTAAATTCATTGTGAATGTTCTTTATTTGAAGAAAATATTATTTGGTCTTTTAAGTCCATAATCTATTTCAGTTGCTACTCCAATTGTCTTAAATTTAAACTGCAATACTATCCTTGCATTTCAAGGTGTTTGTATAGGGAGTGCATCAGCCCTTGGGAGAAACAAGAAAAGATAGACTACTCTCAGAGTCTTAAAGATCATAGATGGCTTATTTTGGTCAAAGAGAATATGTAACAAAGATGCAACTGCATAGAAGTTTTAACTTGTAGATAATAAGTGTGCAAAAGCAAAGTCTTAAGAAGAAAAGTTTGTTACTAGAATTTAAAGCCTAATAAAACAAAAGGTTTTCATGTTCCCTATAAATGAGAATTTGTCAAAACCCCAAATTTCATGATGAGTAACTCCACAAGAAAAGATAGACTACTCTCAGAGTCTTAAAGATCATAGATGGCTTATTTTGGTCAAAGAGAATATGTATCATAGATGCTACTGCATAGAAGTTTGAACTTGTAGATCATGTGTGCAAAAGCAAACTCTTAAGAAGAAATGTTTGTTTACTAGAATTTAAAGCCTAATAAAACAAAAGTTTTCATGTTTCCTATAAACGAGTATTTGTCAAAACCCTGAATGAAATGATAAGTAACTCAATTGATGCTCATGCTACTAATGTTAATGCCCGAATGCAGATCAATTTACTAATCTGTTTATGCTTTACTAAGTTTCCATTTGTCAAACTCAAGTCAAAACTACACAAGTCAGATTAATAAAGCAGAAATGGTCGACTTCAAAAACTATTGAATGCCATGGTGTTAAATTATGCACCCAATCACAAAATTCAATACACTGAACTGAGCAAATAGACTCTGCAATAGTTAGAATGAGAATTCATTTCAATAAAAATGTGGATGATTCAATCAAGGCCAAATAGAGGAGTGATATAGAACACAGTAGAAATGTAATGACTGTAAATCTCTAATGCCTCAAATTTCAGAAATGAATATAGAAAAACATCGTAAAAGAAATAAACATGATCATAAAATGGACTAGTACATCCTCAAAATGACAATATAAACTCCTTCAGGCTCTTAGAAATCTACAAGGCTCCAACGTTCGATAAATTTTGTTTTCTTGAGATTGTCACTTTCACCTCTAGCAACAAACCATCATAACCCAGTTTTTCCTCCGTTATACACAGAAAAGAATACCAACCCAAAACAATGTAAACACCAAGTTTCTTGACATATAAAAAATGGAATACCCATGATTTATGTTTTACTAGTGATTCATAAGCATATCAAATACCACTAATTCTAGTAGATAAATACCAGTAAGGTTTTGGGATATCCACCAGAATTACAATGAGCATCGTCAGTATGTAATGTTTACTAATGAGGCCAAATGATCTATCTCCAGATATTTAGATTGACTAGAAAATGTATTTTGAAATGGTACTGGAATAACAATCTGATATTGCATATTCTGATAATAAAGTAGAAAAAGTTCAACAAATAGCCTTTGATGAATCAAAGTAATGACCTGGTGCCTCCAAGAAACTAGATCGTTACATTGACCACTCCAGTAATGGAGGAAATATAAAATATCCATCGTATGGCAAAAAATAATAGCATTTCAGTGATAGTCACCAAATGAATTATTGCTTTGATGGCATTAGCTACGAAACGCAATTTGTCACTCTCAAAAACTTAATAACCACCTATCTTTTCGCTGTGCACCGACACTAATAAAGCTCTTGATAAGGAACATTTCGGAAAGATTTAACAAAACCACAGTCATGAATCCAGGGAAACCCTCAAATTAAAGCTTCAGATATGTCGCCTTACAAACCAACCGAACCAAATGAAACAACCGAAAAACAGTAATCAAACCCTAACCGCTGTCGCCGATCAGGAGAAGCTTTATGAGGTAATCGTAGTCCGCCCGAGCCCTAAGAGGAGGAGCCGCCATGGCAAATCAAAACGAGCAGCAAGAATCCACGGGGCCAAAATCCCTAATCTGGTAGCTCGATCAAGGATCGGCCTCTTCAGATCAACAACAAGACAAAATACGAGGATCATAAAGGGGAAACTGAGAAAACTATAAAAGGAGGAAGCATTAGATTGACAGGGAAGACATACCAGGTTCTGGCAAGAACAAGGATAACAATGATCAAGAGGAACGAGTGGGTTCGGCGGGGGAGAGAAGGGAGAAAGAAAAATTCGTGATCTTTCTATTTCAAATGGCGGAGAGACGATGACGGATCCGTCGCCCTCGACCTCTTTTGGGTGCACTGTACATACACTGGACGGTGTGGGTAACCTCCCTTCCTTCCCCCAAACCCACCACTTCTGTCGCGGCCCCCGCCTTCTAATTCAGCTTTTACATCCGCTGACCTTCTATGCACTTACCGCCAAATGATGATTGGAGCAATAACCAAAATATCCAAGCGTCAACCACAATCTTTTTGACATTAATTTCACGGCCGACTTAATTCAATTAAATTGAGAACATTACAGTGTTATTACTTCTTCATTTACTTGATTGAAAAGAAGCAAATCATAGAATTATTGGATTTTGATGGCCTGGATGCATCAATGAATGGGGAGTTATTAATGTTCCGACGTTGACCTCTCATATATCTTATTTGTGAACAAATCATACACGGCATATAGTAAGAAAAAACAAGTTGAATTATTGTAGTGGTAGCAAAGTCCTATGACTCTTTTATTACAAGGTACTGTATAGCCGTTTTTTTTTTAACTATTGACAACTCTTTTTACTACTCATAATCTCTGTAAAGTTAATAAAATAATATTTTATTATTTACGAACTCACTAATTTTGATTTTATCTTTTTCTTTTTTTATCTTCCTTATAATTTTTGTGATAATCGCCTATGCATCTTGTTATCGTCGATACTCTCCCAACTCGTTTCTTATTGTTGATCGTCATCTTCAACATATACTCCCTACCATCCCTTAGCTTGCATTTTCTATCGTCCATCAGCACTTCTCAACCCATGATCCCCACCATTCGCTACGCTCTAGCCCATGCTCCCTGTGTTGATCATCGCTCCCTAGCCCATGCTCTGTGCCACTGATGCTCCCTCAGCCCGCACTCCTTATCATTGATCATCGCCCCCAACTTATGCTCTCTATCACCAATGCTCCCCTAGCTTGCACTCTTTGCTATTGATTGTCACCCCCTAGCCCGCACTTTTTACTGTGTCAACTCTCCCTCATCTGTTGCTATTGACTTTGCTAACTATGAATGCTATTGTCATCGATCTCCTCTAACACTAATTGTCAACCCCTTTGATGTCTCTCTGACATGCAAGAAATGACCTCTATGAGTCTACAAACCCCACTAGTCAAATTCTATTGAAATGATTGATTCTACGAGGAAGACAATGCACAAAAAATATATTCTTTGGATATAATGTCTGAAGTGCTTATATTCGAGACATTATCAAAACCACATGGAAGATGCATATTCTATGCTTTTTTAATACTATCTAGTGTATACATCTTTTGTGTATTTTTAGCACTAAGTGTTTGTTTGTCATGATAATAGAGTTATTAACATCTCTCATATTATGAATGTGAATATATGGTTATGGATCTAGTCATGAGGAGTTTCGATATCATTCTACTACATCTCAAAGGAGACAATGAATGCACGGAGAGTTAGACAAAAGCCAAACTTATTACAAAAGTCATTCATAATGTCCCTCAAGCTTATTTAGGTGGCCTTGAGGATCCATCAATATTAAAGAGTTTTGGATCATACATTACTTATGCTTTATGCAGAAGTTCAATTATTTTTATTTTAATATTTAATTTTAATCAATTTGTGTAATATATTTACAGGAGCAATTACTAAAATTCTTAAATCATACTCATCAAATATTTGAGTAGTCGCTAAGTATAGATGGATAACTATATTTCCTATATATAGATGATCGTTGTTCTCGCCCTTTGTCATATGGATTTATCTACTCCCAATATTGTTCTGCCATTTGGATTTATCCATTCCCATTATTGTTCTCTCCATCTATAGTAGAATCGAATTCTAGGTTTTCTTCCTCCAAGTCTAGATTTTTGTAATATTGACAAATCATTGTCTCTTTCCAACTTCGGCAACCAATCCAATTAATACCTCATTGCTTGTGAAGATCTATAAAAGTTAAATCAATAAGTTTTTAAACCTTAAATGTTAGTCTGCTTGTGATGTACCAAACTAATTTATCAAAGCACAATAGTAGATTTCACATTTTTTACTTGTAGTAGATTTCACGTAAGCACAATAGTATTTCTTAGCAGTTTGTTTACACTTCAAATATTGATCTGGTTGGTGTTGGTATACCAGATCCTCTTATGTTGAGAGTGAAATTTCATCCGATATATTTTTTGTTACATCTCTTTTAAAAAGGTGTTGGTTAGGCATAATTATGTTATTAGTAGTATTATTGATGATTAGATCCATACTATATACATTATAGAATCATTCTATCTAGTTAATGATGATTAGGGTCAATCACATATTTTTAGTATCAATTTAGGGCTAACTAGACATAATTGTGGCTTTTAAAATATATAATTAGTGGCATTAATAATGATTACATTCATATTAGCACTGCTCTATCTAATTAATGATGATTAGGGTCTTTCACATGTTTTTAGATACAAATTAGGGTATTAGACATAATTATAACTTTTTAATTTTGTGATTAGTGGTATTAGTGATGATTAGATCTATGTTAGTATTATTATATATAGTTAATTATGATTAGGGTCAACCATATATTTTTAGTGCCAAAGTAAGGATAACTAGATATAATCATAACTTTTTGACTATGTGATTAGTGACATTAATAATGATCACATCCATATTAGATCTATATTAGTACCATTCTTTCTAGTTAATGATGATTATGGTCATTCACATTTTTTAGATGCAAACTATGGCTAATTAGTTACAATTATAGTTTTTAATCTATAATTAGTGATATCAATGATGATTAGATCCATATTAGCACCATTCTATCTCGTTAATGATGACTAAGATCAATTATATATTTTTAGTGCCAAATTAGGCTAATTAGGCATAATCATAACTTGTTATTTCAAATTTAAGGGTAAATAGGGCTAATTATAGTTTGTTAATTTGATAAATGTTTATAAGTCAATGGGATCGAAGGAACATACATGATCAGGCTTGGAATGATGTCTGTCATTTAGACAACAACCATCATTATTAATAGTATATTCATTGTGACCATATTAGTAAGGATGGAGAAATCAATTTGCCGAAACAATATTTAGCTGACGGGTATCTTGATGTTACAAAATATATAAAAATTTCAATGAAATTTTGTACAACATTTAGGAGAAGTTACAATATACAAAGTTTGATATGTTGCAAAAGACGGCCAACCAAAAGGAAGAATACAAGTGAGCTATGTAGGAATCTGTATATGGTCAATACGACGGTCGTGATAATGATGTACACCTACATCTTATGATTGATATCCGTGCATTATTAGTCAATCAATGTATGTACGAGGTGGCAATGAGATATTAATGACTTGACTAAAAATAGGAAAATGATGATGGTAATGAGTTTGGACCATAGAGATTCCAGATGAGGACCAATATGAGGTAACCAGTTGCGTCTCCTCCTTAGTTGAGTAGGATTAGTAACATGATGTAGGATAACATATGAGATTTCATGAGAAGACTTGGCAAGAGATTAGCACCTAAAGTTATTGATATTAATTCATAGGTCTATCTTCCATAATGAGCTAAACAGACAATAATTGATGATGTCAACATAAAGGAAAAGAAGCAGGATATTGGCAATACTATTTTAAAGTGGTTTAACTTCCATAAAATTTTAGCACACACAACTCAAGGTTTGTATTGTCAAAGCGTATCATCAATTCTAAAGGCTAGCATGAGCATCCAATCTATTAAGACTGAAATCGACACTAAAAGGGGGTGAATTACTACTTTCGTAAAAGTTATATCGATTCAAAAATCTCATTCGATAAAATCATTTCAATAAAGCCCGTATCGGAAAGTGTTTAAGCTTGACTTAGAGTAAATATTGTTGAATCTCATATTTTGATGATGAAACTAATTGATAATTATTTATGATTTGATCTGCGTTTTGAGTGACGCAGGATGCTTCGATCAGGATGAGACAATTAAAGCAGGAAGAATCATATTGGACCGGGGGAAAACATGTCAGAAGATTGGACATCGAGTCGGTGGATCGGTCGACGTATCGACAGAAGGCTTCGGGCCATAAATTCGAGCATCGGGCCAAGAAGAGCGGATATTGTGCCAAGGATATCGGAGTTGTTGAGTCAACTGGCCAATTGGGCAATAGGCCGTAAGAGAGGATGATGCGCCAAAGAATCGGAGGTAGCGTCGAGGGACCAATGACATGTCGGACAACATGATTAATGCTTAATATTAATTGTCTAGATCGAAGTATGTTTTTACATATGCAGGATTAACTATGATAGCAAGGCATAAAGCAAAATGAAGTCCCGGAGTCAAGGACGCGATTTCGTTGGGAGTTCGAGAGTTCGTCGGAAGTCCGGACGTTCGTCGGAAGTTCTGTCGGAACCAGCCGAGGAGTCTCAGAGCTTGCCAAAGAAGCTCGTCGGAACTCGCCAAGAAGATCGTCGTGAAGTCCAGGAGCATGCCAGGAGTCCGTCGGAACATTGCCGAGAGATCGTCGGAAGTTCACCGGAAGATCGCCGGAAGAATAGACTTATGGACTTGTTTAGCTTAAAATGTCTTAGGAATCATAGTTAGCAC
>LVTN01001934.1:17656-32950 GCA_001649415.1 Musa itinerans | reverse complement strand
GCCTAGTACGTCCGTAGTCGATGAGTCGAGTGAATTATTATAGAGATAATAATTCACTAAGTTAGAAGGAGTTCTGACAAGTATGACTCACGGCCAGCTCGATATTGGGCCTAGAGGGTCACACACATATGGTAGGCATTACGATGAGTAGAGGTTCGGATATGAGATATCTGCCGGTGCCCTTGCCTTATTGGATATCCAATAAGCCCCTAAATTATTGGATCCCATGGATGAGATCTAATAAGAGCCCATGAGAGATTATTGGATAGAGATCCACTAATCTAAAAGGCTTGGGTAATTGGATACAGATCCAATACTCACTAGAGGAGGATCCATTAGGGTTTGATAGGGGACCTCTATAAATATGAGAGATTCAGAGCCTCATAGGCTAGAGCTTTTGCTTGTCTCTCCTATTCTCCTCCCCCTCTCCACCTCAAAGCAGGCCTGGAGTTTTGAGGAGTGTCGTCGCAGCCCTGTCGTGTGGATCACCGCTAAAGAGGAGGACGCTTGACCTCCTTCACTCTCTCCTAATGATCTGCAAGGAAACAAGGATATACGATCTCCCTAGGTAACACAATCTACTCTATACGTAGTTTTATGTTTTGTAAATTTTGCGCACCAATCTTCGCACGACGACGAACATTTCTTTGGGAATAGGGGATTTTGTTTTCTTGTTCTTCCGCTGCGCATGTGATGTCGCCCCCAAGATTTCCTAATAGTAACAACCGATCACCATTCTTATTGACACCGAGAGTACTAATAATTTTATGAACAGTAAGGTTGATGTCGGATGGCCTTACCTATCGAGAATTGCAGTAGATTTGACATTAAGGTCACCGATGGACGAATTTTGAAGTGTGAACATAGGTGCCCGCGGGTGAAACTATTGCTGTAGGACTAAGAGATAATTACATATTTCTTCCTCCTTCCTCTTGATGATTATGAGGCTGTGCTCAACATCGAATGGCTGACGACATTAGGTGATGTTTCTTGGAATTTTATGAAACTAATTATGAATTTTTATAGTAAAGGAAAATAGGTGATACTGCATGGGAAACGTGGGGGCGATGTAACGATGATTTGCACACAATGAATGGAGAAGGTTTTACACAAAGCATGCAAAGAATTTTTGCTACAACTTGAGTAGAAAACTAAGGGAGAGCCAATAGAATTTGAAGATCTAAACCGACTTCCTTTGCTTGCTGAATTTTCAGATATATTTGATGAACCGTGCAACCTACCTTCTACCCGTCGACATGATCATTGTATACCGATTCTTCCAGGAAAACTTCTAGCAAATACTCAGTCATATCGGTATCCACATCTCCAAAAGGATAAAATAGAAATGATTGTAAAAGAGATGCTCAAAATAAGAGTTATTTGGCTAAGTTGCAGCCCCTACTCTTCACCGGTGCTCCTCGTACGAAAGAAGGACGGAACATAGTGAATGTGCATTGATTACTGAGCTCTCAACGGCATAACCGTCAAGGAAAAATATCCTATTCTAGTAGTAGATGAATTGCTTGATGAATAAAGGGAGCACAAGTCATTATAAAGCTGGACCTTTAATCTGGGTATCATCAAATACAAGTATGCGAAGAAGACATACCGAAAATCGCCTTTCGAACACACAACGGTAATTATGAATTTTTGGTAATGCCCTTTGGTCTCACCAATGCTCTCTCCACCTTCCAAAGCCTTATAAATTATATTTTCTGGAATTATCTTTGTAATTTTGTGCTAGTTTTCTTCGACGATATCCTTATTTACAGCCCTTATCTTGAAAGTTATTTTCAACACTTATGACTTATTTTGACGATTTTACGAGAAAATGTTCTTTTTGTCAAAAAATCAAAGTATAGCTTTCTTCAGTAGAAGGTGGAATATCTTGGGCATATAATATCAGAGGATGGTGCGGTGATGGACCCCTCCAAAATTAAAGCAATGCAGAACTGGCCGACCACGAGGAACATAAAATCGCTACGTGACTTTCTCAGTTTAACGGGCTACTACCGTAAGTTCATGAAAAACTATAGAAAGATTAGTGCACCCCTTACTTCCTTACTAAAAAAAGATGTTTTCCAATAGTCGAACAAAGCCACCAGCACCTTCGACAAACTTAAAGCTACAATGACGACAACGCCCATACTAGCGCTACTTGACTTTGGCAAGACTTTTGTTATTGAAGACGATACCTCCGGAGTCAGAATTGGTATTATACTAATGCAAGATAGTCACCCCTCACTTATACCAGTAAGACATTATCTCATTCCGATCTCAAGATGACTATTTACGACAATGAGATGCTCGCGATTGTGCATACGGTGGCTAAGTGTAGACAATATTTGCTCGGGCGACTCTTTCAAATCAAGGTTGACCATAAAAACCTAAAATATTTCTTGGAGCAAAATATATCTTCCCCCAAGTAGCAAAAATAGGTAACAAAGCTTCTTGGATATGATTATGAAATAACTTACAAAAAGGGGAAAGAGAATATTGTTGCAGATGCACTTTCGTGGTTACTCAAGCAAGCTGAATTTTTGGTCGTTTCACTTCCGACCAGCGACTTCCTTGAGGATATTAAGGGAGAATGGTAGGAAGATTCGGAGACCAGTAAGATCATAAAAAAATTGAAGGAAGCACCAAGCTCCATTGCTCATTACAATTAGGACTTAAAAGAATTGCGCTATAAGGGACGCATTGTGCTTGTGACAAATTCTACTTGCATCTTCACGAACAGATTTTGGACAGAGTTATTTCAGATGCAGGGCACTAAATTGAAAAGGAGTACGGTGTATCACTTATAAACCGATGGCCATACGAAAGTGGTGAATAGGTGCTTGGAGACATACCTCAGATGCTTCACCAGTGACTGGCCAAAAGAGTGGACAAAGTGGCTTCCCTGGGTCGAATGGTGGTGTAATACAACTTATCATTTATCCACAAAATGTACTCCCTATGAGGCTTTGTATGGCCAACCTCCCCCTATGATCCCAAAATATGTGTTGGGTACCTCTAAAGTGGAACAAGTAGATAGGCAACTACAAGACAGAGACAAAATGTGAAGTTGCTAAAAGATAATCTCACTACAGCTCAAGCAAGGATGAAACAATAATATGATCAACAAAAAGGTGAAAGAGAATTTTCAGTAGGAGATTGGGTCTTCCTACGGCTCCAACCATATAAAAAAACATCAATCCAAACCAAAGCATCTATCAAGCTTTCACCTCGGTTCTATGGACTTTACCAAATTTTAGAGTGTATTAAAGCTATAGCATACAAATTAGACTTACTCGCCAGCTCCCGAATCCATCCAGTCTTCCATGTGTCATGTTTAAAACTCAAGCTAGGACAAAACGAGACAGCCCAAAGCCATCCACCAAATATGACTACCTAAAGAGAACTCCAGACCCAGTCGAGTGCCAATATTGATCGACGGATCGTGACTCGATGACAATGACCCACTACTGAAGTGCTAATACAATGGGCAAACTTACTAGTAGAAGGTACCACTTAGGAGAACTATGATGACTTGAAAATCAAATTCCCATAATTCATGAATCATCAGCCTCGAGGACAAGACAGATTTGAAGAGGGCGGGTCTATTAGGACTCTAGCTATGAGAGTCCTAATTGAGAGGGACATTCATGTAAAACCTATCTAGCCGACCCATATTAAAGAGGCGAAGAGGCCGACTAGGGTTAGGAGGTTGTTTCCTAGATAAGCATTGGGAGTTATAAAGGAATAGCAGTCTTGAGTATGAGTCCTATTAAGAGTTGGTTAGAAGTAGGAGTCCTATTAGGAGTTGGGGTTTAGAAGCCCTATAAATACTCATGTATTCATCATCTTTTCTCAAGCAATAGATGAATCTTTTTTACAGCCTTTGAGCAGCAACTTGGAGGAAGGAACCCCTATAGAGTTCCAAGGAGGTCGATACCCTAAAGAGATCAATCCCTAGCTTAGAATCTACAAGGGTTCTAACAAGTCTCTTGTTGTCATGCGAAGATTGGTGTGCAAAACCCTGTGAAACCGAAAAACTACATATATAAAAAAATTATGTTACCTAAGGAGATCGTATATCCCTAAATTACTATAGATCTATGAGATAGGATAAAAGAGGTCAACTATCCTCCTCTTTAGTGGTGATCCACATACTAGAGGCTGCGAAGACGCTTCTCAAATCGATGCTCAAATCTCCTCTCTGTGTGCACCACGCAATCAAGAAGTGGTCGACCCTTCTTTTTGTCTACACACCCTAAACAGGGGCCGTTGGTTAAGGAGGAGAAGGGGAGAGGAGAATACAAGGTGGCAGCTAAAAGAGATATAACTATGGCCCTTTGGTTCCCTTCTATTTATAAAGGTCCCATGTTAACTTAACCATAATGGATCCTTCCCTATTAGGTATTGGATCTCCATCCAAATACCCAAGCCTCTTAGATTAGTAGATCTCTATCCAATAATATCTCATTGGCTCTTATTGGATCTCATCTATAGAATCCAATAATTTAGGGGCTTATTGGATATCCAATCAGATAGGGGCTCCGATAGATATTTTATATCCGAACCTCTACTCATCGTAACACCTACCATATATGTGTGACCCTCTGGGCCCAATATCGAGTTGGTCGTGAGTCATACTTGTCAGAACTCCTTCTGGCTCAGTGAATTATTATCTCCATAATAATTCACTCGACTCATCGACTATGGACGTACTCGGCCACTACGCTATAGTCCCCAATCGATACAAGAGAATCCAATCCATTAGACCTGTCTATTCTTAATTATTATGTACTTATAGTCTCTCATCTATCTAATATCCTAAAGACTGTATACCGGGTATGGTGCTATCAGACCCATACGGTTTCTACTCGAGTCTCGCTCTAATTGGATTTTTTCAGAGAACTCTTTTTCTATCACTCCGAATGACCCTGGCCAGGGATTTGTCTGAGCAAGAACATATGAGATATTCCTCTCGTGACACCGAGAGTGGATGATCCTCTATCGACACTCAATAGTCCTCGTAAGGTTGGCTGCCACTCCGGATGACTAGCTATACTAGATCTGAAACCTCAAGACATATAAGTTCGGTATCAAAGAGTGGAGTACTCACACAGGACATCCTTGGTGTCTCAAGTCTAAGTACTAGATACATCACTAGGATGACAGAATCATTGTTTGATAAAATGTATTATCAACCATCCAGCATTCCATGAGCGAATCAATCAGTGAACTCATTCTCCAATAAGCACCTGTACTATATCCCTAGTATCCCCATACAAGCAACTATGAGACTAGTTGCATCCATCATATAAACGGGTGTATAGCACACCACTCTATCTAGTTATCTTGATGCCCCTATCGAGTAACCTATGATCGAGATTATTTAGGGTCTATATTTAAAGGTGAATCAGTCTCATTATCGTGATCTCATCACGATTTAATTTCCATTGCATAGATTCAAGGATATCACTATATATATATATATATATATATGTATATGGAACAATCAATATAAAGTGATAAAATATCAAAATATAATTAGCAAAAAGATTGCATGTCAAGTCACACGTGCCATCACTCACGTGATTGGCTTGCAAGGCACTTATGACTAGCAATTGGATCTCATCCATAGGATCCAATAATTCAGAGGCTTATTGGATATCCAATAAGATAGGGGCTCCAATGAATATCTCATATCTGAACTCTACTCGTAGCAATACCTACCATATGTGTGTGACCCTTTAGGCCCAATACCAAGCTAGCCGTGAGTCATATCTATCAGAATTCTTTCTAGCTCAGTGAATTATTATCTTTATAATAGTTCACTCGACTCATCGACTACAGACGTACTAGGCCACTACGCTGCAATCCTCAAATGATACAAGGGAACCCAATCCTTTGGATATATCTGTCCTCAGTTATCATGTATCTACAATCCCTCATCTATCTAATACCCTAGAGACCATATACCAGGCATGGTGTTGTCAGGCCCATATAGTTTCTACTCGAGTCTCGCTCTAATTGGATTCTCCTAGAAAACTCTTTCTCTTTCACTCCGAATGACCTTGGCTAGGGATTTATCTGAGTAAAAATATATGGGGTATTCCTCTCATGACACCGAGAGTAGATGATCCTTTATTAACACTCAATAGCTCTCGTAAGGTTAGCTACTACTCCCGATGACCAGTTGTGCTAGATTTGAAACTTTCATACCTACAAGTCTGGTATTAAATGGTGGAGTACTCATATAGAATATCCTTGGTGTCTCAAGTCTAATGACCAGTTATACCATTAGGACGACGGAATCGCTATTTGACAATAAGACACCATCAACTATCCAACATTCTGTGAGCGGATCAATCAGTGGGCTCATTCTCTAATAAGCACTTGCACTGTATCCTTAGTGTCCTCACATAAGAAACTATGAGACCAACCGCCTCTATCATACAGATGGGTATACAGTACAATAATCTATCCGGTTATCTCGATATCAATCTCTAGTAACCTTTGACCGGGATTATTTAGGGTTTGTGTTTAAAGGCGAATCAGTCTCATTATCATAATCTCATCACGATTCGATTTTCATTGCACAGATCCATGGACATCACAATATATTAATGCAATAAGTAATATAAAGTGATAAAATACTAAATAATATATTAAACAAAAAAGAGTGCGTGTCACACGTGCCATCACTCACGTGATTGGCTTAAAAGGCACCTATGACTAATAATCTCCCACTTGACCTAAAGCTAATCACCTATGTGTATGATACCCATCAGATCCCTATAATGCTCAAAGACAATTTAAGACAACGGCTTTGTCAATGGATCTACAATGTTATCTTCGGATGGAACTCTTTCCACTACATCTCCTCGGGCAATGATCTCTCTAATTATGTGGAGCCTCCTCGGAACGTGCTTAGACTTTTGATGAGACCTGGGTTCCTTCGCTTAAGTTAGTTTTTGTTGTAATCTTGCTAACTCAATTAGGAGCCAATTGAGCCTAAATTGGGACTGATTTGGGCTCATTACGAGGCTTATTCAGTGACCCAAAAGATGGGTTAGGTGGTGGCATCGTTAAACTAGCAATGAAACCGTCTATAAGCTAAAAAAGTCAAAAGCCCAGTCTTTGAGGATGTCAGATTGTAGTACCGTCTGGTGTCAGATTGGCAAGCGGTGGTACCGCCCATACCCGAAAGACCCAAAAATTTGAATTTTGGCTCTATTTTTGAAACCATTTGGGGCCTATAAATACCCCACTTGAGTAGCAAGAAAGGAGCAAGAATTCTTAAGAAAAAAACTAAGAAAACTCTGTCAAAACGTTGAGTTCCCTCCTCCTTAAGCTGAGAAGTTGATCTAAGGGAGGTGTGTGAGGGTTACCTTATTAAAAGGAGGTGTAAAGGTTCTCTCCTGAGCTTGTCAAAAGGAGAAAAGAGTTGTAAGAGGGTAGTTTATCTTTGCACATTGAAAGAAGATCGTTAATGGAAGCCGATGGCCTTGATGGAAGAGGAATCGGGAGTGAACATAGGTTATAACGATCGAACCACTATAAATTTGGTGTGCTCTTTTCCTTGTTGTTTACTTCTGTTGCTAATTGATTTAATTGTCTACTGCTTTTGCTTGAACTCTATGTTTAAACATCTTTCCAATACAAGCTTTATTGAATGAAAGTTTTTCAAACCAACGTTTTTACGAAACCACTAATTCACCCCCTTCTTATTGCTGATTTCAATCATAACAATTGGTATTAAAGCTAAGTTTTTCTCAATTAGTTTAATACCTAAGAGAAACTAAATAACTTTTTTCAATATTCAAGAGGGTCACTCTATCATTCGTCCTCCTATATTCAATGGGACAGACTACACATATTAGAAAACACGAATGAGAGTTTTCTTGTTTTCTATGGATTTTAATTTATGAAATATCATTGAAAATGGTTTTCAAAAGTCTTCTAAACCAATGAACAAATGGAATGATTTGGAGAAGAAAACTTTTTCTTTGAATGCGAAAGCGATGAATGCTTTGTTTTGTGCTTTAGACAAAAATAACTTTAATTGTGTTTCTATATTTGAAATTGCACATGATATTTAGCACACACTTGAAATCACACATGTAGGCACAAATAGAGTTAAATATTCTAAAATTAATATTTTGATGCATAGTTTTGAATTATTTCGAATGGAATCAAGCAAAATCATTGGAGACATATACACTAGTTTTACGGATGTCGTCAACGGTTTGAAAGTACTTGGTAAAAGTTTTTTTAACCTTAAACTTATAAATAAAATACTAAGATCCCTTCAAAAAAGTTGAGATTCAAAAGTAACGACAATACAAGAAGCAAATGACTTGAACAGTTTTTCGCTTGAACAACTTATTAGGTCTTTAATGACATATTTGGCACATGACGAACATGAGGACAACCTTCTAAAGAATAGGAAGGTTATTACACTTTGAACCAAAGAAGACCACTCGAGCAAGAGCTTAAATGAAGATGGCATAGAACTCCTCATAAAAAAATTCAAAAAGTTAATGAAAAAGAATAAGACTAAATTAAAATAAGAATCTAAAAATGAACTAAAAAAAAACATAACCACTTGCTATGAATACAAGAATCCGGGGCACTCCAAAGGTGAGTGTACAAAACTGAAAAAGAAGTTACCAAAGAAGAAGAAAGCACTAAAGGCGACTTGGGATGAATCAAGTGCACTCGAAGACAAGGAGCAAACCAATGAAGACGAAGTAATGAACTACGCTTTGATGGCTCTCGACGACAAGGTAAATAACTCAACCAAAGCCCCTTTACCTTACAATGAATTACATGATGCTTTCCATATTTTGTTGATAATTTTAAATTAGTTGGTAAAAGATATAAAATACTAAAAAAGGATCATGCTTCTCTCTAGTAATTTTTAAAAATTAAAAAATGAGCATGACAATTGCATGATAACACCTTGTACTAAATGTGAAGAATTAGATTCATACAAAAAGGAAAAATTACTATTGCAACACACTGTTAGGATCAAGAGTGGCACTAAGATGGGGGCGGGTGGGAATTAGTGCAGTGAAAAAATTATCAGTTTCAAAAGTCTTCGTTTCGATTAAATCTGATTCCGACGAAAACTATTTCATAAAGATATTAACTTGAAAGCGTCTAGGAACGTAGAGAAAGCAATAAGAAGGTAAAGCTATTTCAGTAAAGGTAAATTGCTCAAGACGAAATGCAAACCAGAATTTAGAGTAGTTCGATCATTGTCACCTACATCCACTTCGGATTCCTCCTCCGTCGAGGTCACTGGCATCCACTAATGGCCTTCCTTCAATAGGCAAAGACTAACCATCTTTTACAGCTCTTTTTCCTTTTACCGAGTTTAGGAGATAACCCTTACAAGCCTCACTCCTCTTTCTTGGATGGTTATAAAGCTAAGAGGGGGAGAGGAGGACTCTTTACACTTTTACAACCTTTTTAACACCTTAAGAACTCAAGATTATATTAACACTTTCGTGCCCTTTCATCCAGAAAAGGGTGGGGTATTTATAGGCCCCAAATGGTTTCAAAATTAGAGCCAAAAAGTATCACATCCCTAGATTTTGGGGTACTGGCAATACTACCACCATTATTGGGTGGTACCACCACCTGACACCTGACACTGGGTGGTACCATCGCCCAGTCTGGGTGGTACGACCGCCTGACAGAGCTCAGAGATCAAGCTCTAGCGGTACCACCGCCTGACGGGGGTGGTACCATCGCTGGCAGTATTAACTGCTGGCGGTACCATCGCCCAGACCACTTGGGAGATTGGGTCACCAAGTGGTGCCACCGTCGGCCGTGATTTCAGGTGCTGAATGGGCTATTCAATCTGACCCAATTCAGCCCTATTAAGGGCCTAGTTGACCCCTAACTAAGTTAGTGGGATTACCTCCCAATCCTAACTTAATTTATGGTCTAACTACAATAATTAAGACATTTGATAAAGTATTCTTGTTCCGATACGTCAATTGTTCTTCCGGCGAGCTTCCGGTGAACTTCCAACAATCTCTCGGTAATGTTCCGATGGATTACCGGCAAGCTCCTGGACTTTATGATGATCTTCTTGGTGAGTTCCGACAAGCTTCTTTGGGAAGCTCCTGGACTTATCGATCAGTTCCGGCATAACTATCAATGAACTTTCGGACTTCCGAGAAACTATCGAACTCCCAACAAAGTCTCAATCTTGACTCCAGCACAACATGCTTTATGTCTTACTGCTATCATAGTTAATCCTGCATACTTTTCTCAATATATAAATTAGATCAAACAATTTATCAATTGATTTCATCATCAAAATCCAAGATTCAACAATCTCCCCCTTTTTGATGATGACAATCAATTGATGACGGAGTTAACCTTAACTCCTCATATCTAAATGCCATACTTAAGAAAATGCATTCTTGAATTCAAGGCCTTTGAATTCAAGCATCAAACCGATAAGTTACGTTCATTTAAACTTATCAACATGCACATCATGATACTTATCATGATTTACCTATTCAAAATACAATGTTACGTATTTATAAAAAATAATATCAAGGCTTGATATCCATTTTCCAGTCTAATGATAATAGATAATCATCATTTTCAAGTATGATACGAATTTCAAATATAACAAAATGACAAAGATAGTAATTCATCATTCTATGGTATCAATTGTAAATAGCAAGTTATGCTCATGATACCTTATGATAGACAATTATCAGGCATTCATGAAACATTTCAAGTATCTACAATGCATATGAAATACATTTTGATATGTTTCAAGCATTTTCGATGTGTTGCAATGTATTTGATGATTCCAATTATATTTCAAGCATTCATAAAACACACAAGTATATTTTAAGCATTCATGATAAGATACATTGCATATATTTGCAATGCCAATTTGTCATTAATTTACCATATTTTGGTATTTTTCTCCCCCTTTGTCATCAACAAAAAGGAGAATAATTCAACAATGCAAGTGTGATAAAAATTCAAGTAAGTTTCACACTAATTTATCCAATTGATATTGCATAGTTGTATGGTAACATTCAAAAGTTCTCAACATTAAAGAGAGAGATTCCATCAACTTTTCCCCCTTTGTCATCAAAACTTTGTATGAGGAAGAAGAAGGAAGGTAAGGAGGGAATCCACTAAGAACTAAATTTGTGAAATGATTTGAATCAAGTTAAAAATAATAAATGAGTTTTATTAAATCATGCTTCAATTTTAACAAAGAGAAGGGATTCATGGAAAGGATCAAGATATTCATGTAAAATCAAATCCCCATTCTTGCAAGTGATCATCACATACTAAAAATTCATAAAACTTCTTCTTTTATAAGAAGAGTAAGGAAGAGTTCATGAGAAAAGATAAAAAGAAATCCATGAATAAAACTTCATTAGATCTGTTTCTCAATAAGAATTCATAATAGTAAAATCCGTGAAAGATGCATTTGTCAATAAGTTCAATGGGTGAAGGGACTAAATGTATCAAACATCATTACATGATGGAGCAAGGGTATGGAGTAAAACTTGCCGATATAAATTCATGAATGCTCCATTCATGAAATATATAAAGATAGCCCGAAAAAGAAATATAACAACTCATGCATTCAGATAGTTTAACATGCCTATCTATCTTCTAATGAAATCAAATTGTTATTCATTTAAAGGTTTTGTAAAAATATCGACCAATTGATATTTTGTATCAATGAATTCTAAGATTACATCATGATTATTAACATGATCTCATATAAAGTGATGCCTAATGTCAATATATTTTGTTCTAGAGTGCTAAATAGGATTTTTCATTAAACATATTGCACTTGTGTTATCACATTTTATAGGAATATTCTTAAAATAAATTCTATAATCTTTTAATATATTTTTCATCCATATGACTTGTGCACAACATGCATTAGCCGCTATGTATTCGGCTTCGGTCGTAGATAGAGCAACCGAGTTTTGTTTCTTAAAAGACTAAGAGACAAGTGCATGACCAAAGAATTGATATGTTCTGGATTTGCCTTTTCTATCTAATCTACATCCACCAAAATTCGCATCAGCATAAGCAATTAATTCAAAGTTTTCAAATTTTGGATACCATAATCCTATATTAGTGGTTCCTTTAAGATATCTAAAGATTCTTTTAATTGCTTTAAGATGAGATAGCTTAAGATTAGATTAAAATCTAGCATAAAGTCCTACGCTAAACATGATATCCGATCTTATTACGGTGAGGTATAGTAAACTACTTATCAAACCTTCATAAGCTTTGTGATCAAAGCTTTCTCCACTTTCGTCAATATCTAACTTAGTGGAGGTACTCATAGGAGTATTGATAGCCTTTGAACTATCCATATTAAATCGTTTTAGTAAGTCTAATACATATTTTGTTTGACTAAGAAAAATATCATCATTAAATTATTTGATTTATAAGCCTAAAAAGAAGGTTAGTTCCCCATTAGGCTTATTTTAAACTCTAGGTTCATACTCTTGGTAAACGATTCACATAAAAATTCGTTTGTAGAATCAAAGATAATATCATCAACATAAATTTGGACAATAAAAAAATTATTTTCAAAATTTTTAATAAATAATGTAGTATCGATCTTACATTTAGAGAAAATATTTTGAATAAGAAATGAGCTAAGTCTCTCGTACCAAGCCCTTGAGGCTTGTTTCAATCTATAAAGAGCTTTAGTCAATTTAAACACATGATTAGGGAAATTATCATTCTCAAATCTGGGAGGTTGTTCAACATATACTTCTTCAGAAATAAAGCGATTAAGAAAAGCACTTTTAACATTCATTTGAATTAACTTAAAATTATTATTACTAATATAGGCAAGGAGCATCTTTATGGCTTTTAATCGTGCCACAGGAGCAAAGGTTTCTTCAAAACTGATACCTTCTTTTTGGTTGAAACCCTTGGCCACTAATCTAGCATTGTTTCTAACCACGATACCAATTCATCTTGCTTGTTTCTAAAGATCCATTTAGTACTAATAACTAAATTATCATTTGGCCTCAGAATAAGCTTCCACACCTTATTTCTCTCAAATTGATTCAATTCTTCTTGCATTGCGATAACCCATAAATCATCTTTCAAGGCCTTGTCAATGCATTTAGGTTCAATTTGAGAAAGAAAGCGGCATTGGCACAAAAATTCTTAAGAGAAGAACGAGTTTAAACCCCTTTTGATGTGTCTCCTATAATTAGCTCCTTAGGATGAGCATCTACATACTTCCATTCCTTGGGTAAGGATGTTTCGAAAGAAGATGCATCCAAGTTACTAGTTGGAGAAGAGGGTTCATTTAAATTTAAAGCATCAAAATTAAGATCATCATCAAATTCATTTTTCTTAAGATCGAAAACTTCATTAAATACAACATGAATAGACTCTTCTATAACCAAAATTATTTTATTAAAGATACGAAATACTTTAGAAATAGAAGAATAACCAAGAAAAATGCCTTCGTCGGATTTTGCATCAAACTTTCCTAAGGCATCTTTTTCATTTAATATAAAACATTTACACCCGAAAACTTTAAAATATAAAACGTTGGGTTTTTTGTTGTTCCACAACTCATAAAGAGTTTTAGAGAGTAATGGTATTACTAGAACCCTATTCATGACATAGCATACTGTATTTATGGCTTCGGCCCAAATATATTTAGGTAGGCTCTATTCGTTTAACATGGTTCTTACCATTTCTTGTAAGTTTCTATTTTTTTTTTTTACTACTCCATTTTATTGAGGATTTCTCGGAGTAGAGAAATTATGGTTGTATCCATTAGATTCAAAAAAATCTTGGAAATCATAGTTTTAAAATTCACTTCGAATTGATGAAATCATAAAACCCTTTACATTTTGAACAAGTTTACAAAACTTTGAAAAAATACCTAAAGTAATCACTTTTGTGTACCAAGAAGTAAGTCCAAGTGTATCTACTATAATCGTTCATGATAACCAAGGTGTATTTGCTACCTCCTAGGCTTGATGTTACAATTGGTCCAAACAAATCCATATGGATCAATTGCAATGATCTAGAGGTGCTTATTTGATTCTTTGGTTTGAAACTACATTTTATTTATTTTCCTACTTGACATGCATCACGTACATTATCTTTAACGAACTTAATGTGAGGAATTCCTCTTAAAAGTTTTTTAGATGATATTTGAGAGATAAGTTTCATGCTAGCATGACCTAATCTCCTATGCCAAAGCCAAGCATCATCATTCAAAATCGAAAAACACATTTCATTACGAAGATCATCAATGTCGATAGTGTATATATTATTTTGTTTTAGAGCAATCATAGATGTATTTTTGTATGGTTTTTCAATAATGCAAGCATTGGATTCAAATCTAATGATGTATCATTTATCACACAATTGACTAATGCTCAAAAAGTTATGCTTTAAGCCATCAACCAATAACACATCTTCATAAAAAAGTTATATTTTTTACCTATGGTTCCTTTGCCAATGATTTTACCCTTGTTGTTGTCTCCGAATGTGACATATCCTTCGTCTAGGCTAGTGAGCTTAGAGAATTGAGATGAATATTTGGTCATATGCCTTGAGCATCCATTATCAAGATGCCATATCTTGCTCCTAGCTTATGATAATAAACGTTTCTACAAAAAACGATGATTTTTAGGTACCCATTTGATCTTAGGTGTCTCAAAAATCGATTGGCTTAACTTATTATTTTGCATTAAGTTCTTTACGGTTTCTTTAGGAACTCAAATCAATTTGTGTGGACTACATTTCTTAAATGGACATTGATAAGCAACATGTCCAAATTTGTAACAAAAGTTACATTTGTTTCTGAGTGAAACATGCAAGATTGGATCTTTAACAAAGATGGTTAGATTTTTATGAGTGTTACTCACAAAGCCTATTCCATCTCTTCTATGAACATGATTTTTGCTTACAAGAATCATGTTTAAGGATTTAATACCTATTTTAAATTTTTTTAAGGTTTCATGTAGTTGTAAATTTTCCTTTTTAAGCGTTTCTAATTCATCGTATTTTGTGCAAGGAGCTAGACTATCATCATGCTCAATTTTTAGTCTATCAAAATCACTAACAAGAGAAGCATGCTCCTTTTTTAACAATTTATATTTTTTACTAACTAATTTATATTCATAAAATAAATCATGAAAAGCACTTAGTAATTCATCAAAAGATAAATTTGCATCTAATGAACTGCTTACCACATCTCCAATAGCCATTAGTGTATAGTGAGTAACTTGCTCGGTGTTGGTT
>LVTN01001933.1:0-51113 GCA_001649415.1 Musa itinerans | reverse complement strand
AGTTGTTCATTCAGATAGTTCTTCTCATCAATTCCTAATTGAACAAACTTCCCACTTCTTTGTTGTTGACACAATTACTTTGTCTAAAGTGATACCCACAAATTATTCATGCATCCTTTGTGTTTCTATACATTAGAGTCACTGACACAGTGAGTTGGTGCCTTGTTGTGTATGCTCAGTTTAAGGTGGACAAATATTTACTTGATGAAGGCAATAGTTATAACGTTTGCAAAGAGAAAATGGTATGGTGCAATGAACTCTCTATATCATACACGCATTGTCAAGAAAGGGGTGAGCAAGAAACCCTGACAACCTAATCTGTAATCAAAGAATCAGGGAGAGGAAGACTCACCGACACCTTCTTCTGAGCGGAAAGGCACGAAATCCTTCCCTCGCACGCCGCTCGAAGCGATCCCGTAGGCCTTCCCGGCGTCAAACCCATGCTCCGTGCCGATCCCCTTAGGAAAACCCTGGAACCACATGTAGGGCTCGCAATGGCTTACTTGGGAACAGAAAATTCGTAGGGCTCGACAAACACCGATCCCCTTTGGAAAAACCCTAGAACCAGATGTAGGGCTCGCAATGGCTTACTTGGGAACAGCGAATTCGTAGGGCTCGACAAATGGGTGGTATATGGCGGTCGAAGCCGGCACCGATTCCACGGCTCTCCCTTCGGTTGGATGGTGGAGTTGCGCGTTAGGGTTCGGCATTGGAGATCGGAGAGTGCGACGACGCCGACGACTGGAAATAGAAGAAGCATTAGAGATGTCTGTTTGCCTCTTCCGCCGCAAGAGCTCTCTCTATATGTTCAAAATTTCCTATTTTATATTTAATTATTTATCTTTTCTTTTTATTTCTTTCTTTCTTCACTTTATTCTCTTTTTTTTCCTCAAATTGTTTCCTTTATAAATTTTCTTTTTTTATCATATCTTCTATTTTTAATATTTCTATGTATTTATATTTTTGATGAGATAGTGTCTGTGTATTTATATTTTTAATATTTCTATTATACACTTTAATAAAGATATATATATATATATAATTAATTAATTAATGGAAGGAGGATTCATTTGATGCAAACTGGTTGTTGATACATATCATGTCCATTGCAAGTGACGACATGAACACATGAGATGGATGATGATGCACAACGAGCGAGCATCAAAGGATGGGAATGGGCGAAGGGAGCAGCTGCAAGGAGTGTAGCAGATCAGCGTCCGGCAAGGTCAGAGGCGGCAGCGAGAAGTGACCATAAGTTGAGCTTCCCCTTCGCAGCTCTCGCATGGTCACCAGCGCAGCAACTGCGTTCCTGAACACTCTCTGCTCAACCATCATCACAGCTTCTTCTTGAGCTGCTGTTGCTGCTGCTGCTGCTGCTGCAGGGAACATGGAGTCCATGGTGCTCTCGCACTCCTTCACCAGCTTCGAGATGAGGTCAGTGGTGAAGAAGGGCTGCTCCAACACCTTCTCGATGAAGGGCAACCTTAGCAGTCCTCCGGTTCGCTTGTCGTACTTCTTCAAGATCTTTGCGAGACCTGTGATGACAACTCCAGTGAAGCAGCAGCGTGTATAGCAGAGAAGAAGAGAGGTGGGTTTGATGACCTGTGTAGTTGACGCTGCTGTAGTTCACCAGCAACACCATCTCGCCATGGAGATTGACCATCTCGGTTCCGATCCTTCCGTACTCTGCCGCCGCCGACGTCGTCGCAGCCACCCTCTTGATCCTCTCCCGCAGCTCCTGCATGGACAGCAGAGGAATCCTCAGATCACGTCATCCAAGAATTACTGTGATGATCGCACCATCTGCCGGATGATGAACTCCTCCTCCTGGTCGACGAAGAAGGCGTTGAACTTGTCGATCTCCAAGTCCAAGAGGCAGATGAACTCTGCCTCGGCTTCGGAAGATGGTTGGGTTGCAGAGATGAGCTTAACCAGCTTCTTGAGGTCCTTGTAGCACAGAAATTTGTCCCTCCACTCGGGCAGGCTTTCCTCGATCTGCCTCTTGAGCCTCTTTCCAAACTTCATTGCCCTCTCTCTCGATCGATCAAGCTGCCTGCGTAAATGCGTAAGGTGGTGACCGAAGTCGCCATTTATAATCATCAGGAGAGCATTGGAAGAGTAGAGGGAGGAATATTTGGAAGCATATGCTAAGCTCGCTGACAGGGTAGAGAGATTAAGGGTAAAAAAAGACAAATGAAAGGAAGCCACGGAAGGAGGGTGAAATCAGATCATCCTACGGTACAAAAGCATATTCCATCAGACAAAAGCTACTCGGTCTCACACTTACTGTGCTATTCCATCCGCCCAAAGGGAATTTGTCTTGATGTGATTGATTTTAAAATATGATCAAATCTTATCATCATATCTTTTTCAAGCTCAAGTTCTAAAGTGAAAGATATATATAAATAGAGAGAGAGAGAGAGCATTGAATCCTTTCTTTATAATATTTAGGATCTGACACTGATCTGATGTGATGATTATCTTGGTTGATATTAACAATATTTATAGCGATTCCAAGTTCATGTGCCACCGCATGAGTGGTACAAACACCCTTGATGTGATGATCCACTGTGTATTTTAAATATAAATTAATATTTAATATCATTTTTTTTAATTATAGTTGAATCAGATATTATATTAGAATATCAGTATTTGTGGGATGTTAATATCGTTTTTTTTATTTCTAAAATTTCTTATAATATTATTTAAAATTATAAGATTATCAAAATAATTTAGCAAAAAACCAACATAATTATTTATGATTAGTAAGAAATTATTATTATTATTATCAAAATAATTTAGTAAGAAACTATTATTTATATTATTATTATTATCAAATAATTTAGTAATACACCAACATGTTGAAGATGTCAATTAGCTTCCTTGGTAAAAGCTTTGACAATCTTCCCATCTTCATCACTTACCTTTGCAAAAAAAAAAAAAAAAGATTTATATTTTTTATAAGATAAAATTTTATTTATTTATTTTCAAAAGGTCTTTTATATTTATTTTACATAATTATATTTTTATTTATTTTGTATTTGGGTCATACAAAAATGTTTGTAAAATTATTTAAAGTTATTTTTATTTTATTTAAATAAAATATATGTATTTAGTTTTAAATAAATATTAAAAATATCATATAATATTCAATAGAATTTTGAAATACGATTTTACTAAACAAACACCAATATCAATATATACTTTAAATATAATTATTTATCAAACTTCCATAATTATATATTAACTCAAACTCTTTTTCGATTGTACATTAAAAATATAAATATGTTGACAGACAAAACATGACTCAAGAAGTTAATTACAATCGAGATTATGGATTAGTGTTGTGATTTTACATGTTATTAACGTTGTTTCTCCGACATATAGTCCGATAGCAACACAATATCTCCATCTCACTACAATCTCAAATCTTCTCGCTTCATGCTTGACTAAATTGAGCATACAAAGGTGATCGATCAAAAGTGACGATGAATATGCCATGTCGCTTCAAATCATGGACTTCAACTAATCAGACGCAAGCATCTCACAGATGACACCACAGCAGTAACCAGTGGAGCATAAAGTGTTGCATTTCCTGTCGTCCTTTCTTTCGAATCCATTAGGAATATGGCATCAGCATTATACTCCAATTATACATACTTGTCCAAATAAAACTAGTTTGTATTAATCTCCTTTCAGGATCCCTAAGCAGCGTCCTGGAAAGCCTTCTAAGCCTCCATTTTATGAGGGCACAAATTTGTAACCTAATCAGCATTAACAAAACCTAAGAAATTAATTAATGGCAAGAATAAGTGGATCTTTCTTTCTTTTTTTTCCTCAAACTTTAACAAAATCTATTACGATTTCAAAAGCCATCTTAAGATTGTCACACAAATTTTTTGATATAAAACATAATACTCTACTTTGTAGCATAGTCAAATCATACCTATACATACATACACACAAACATACAGTTCCACCTCCTTAATCGTAAAAGAATGAGAGAAAAGGGAATGATCGCTTTGAGGGGATCGGCCTCCTTAATCGCTTCGAGGGGATCAGCCTCTTAGGGTATGTCCAGATTGGAATAATATTTCAGTGATTGATTGATTCATTAAAGATATGATTACATCACTATTTATAGAGTTCCACTCTTAGGGTTTGTCCAGACTGAAATAATATTTCAGTGATTGATTGATTCCTTAAATATATGATTACAACACTATTTATATAGTTCCACCTAAAGTTCATCGGGACTTGGACTCTTAATAATAATTAAATAATTTTTTACCCGATTTTAACTGAACTAAACATACTCAATAAACAACTAAACTAAACAGACTCAATAAATATTATTTAAAAGCTTAGAAAAAAGGTCCTAACATATACGTAAGTTCTTGTAATGCTTATTTTTGTTGTCTTAATAGCTTTAAATTTTACAAGATGATTATTCATCATTCTTCTTTTTATCTTCGCATCGAAATATCAAAAAACAAACATATTATACTTGAGTTATCGTAATGCTTACAAATAGTTAATTAATTTATTTTCATGATTTCATATTGTCTTAATAGTTCCACCAAGTTTTACGAGATGACTATTCATTCACCAGTATCTTTCACATTGAAATCTGATATGAAGTCTTCAACTCTTAAAATGTCTGCTCACTCTTATGACATATTAGTTCATATTCAAATCAAATGTGCAAGGAGATTTGAGCTAATTCACATAGTTTTCTTTCGTAATTGATATGATTGATCTATTATTGATCAATCGTATCAATTACAGAGCAAGATATCTTTGGCCCGTGACAGGCCCAGTAAGGGCCCAAGTCAGCCCAAAACGATATGTACCTTTTCCTACAAATAACAAGAGTTAAGGGGCTTATATGTAAAATGAAGTCAATACAGCTCTTCGGCTACCGCGGTTTCCCGCCGCCTCAAGGATCACGTGCTTTATATCGCCGCCTCCTCTGCCACGTGCACACCAAAGACTTACTTCTATGTATATATAAGACATGGCGAAGCTCGTGTGAAGGCAAAACGAAGGCGGGAGGAAAGGCGGCGGTGCCCTTATCACCAAACATCCAATAGAAGAGAAGAGGGGGAAAAAGGAAGACCTTTAAAGTGGAGCTTCGGAGGCGTGGGAAGGAAGACATGGATGCCGAGATGGGGCGGAAGCAAGGGAGGTCCGGGGAGAAGTCTAACTTCGCTGTCGTCTGCAGCCTCCTCAGCCAGTACATCAAGGAGAAGGGCAGCGTCGTCGCCGATTTGGGCCTCGGCGTGCCACCTCCGCCTCTGGACGCGCCTAAAGGTGAGAGATTTCCCCTTGTTTACCTCTCTTTGCTTTAGACGGTTTATGTCAGAAATTTCTCCTTTTCATGAGGGTTTCCAGCTGATATCTTCGATCATCGGGGGTAGATTGGAAATCCCGACCACTGAAAGATGAATCGAGCAGAAATTGCCATTTCTTCCTTCAGATTTCCCCTCCCGGAGAACCCTTTCTGATCCAGAGTCGCTGATCCTTGTTTGAATCTTTGTTAATTTGTAGGTAAATCTGAAGCGTTCCGGCCTCCTCCGACCACCATGATGTTGTTGCCCGGCGCGGACGTATCGGGCGGCGAGGGAGAAGGGGAGAGGACGGGCGAAGAGGAGCCCCGTGTGGACACAATGGAGCTGTTCCCGCAGCGTGCCGGTTTCGGGCCTTCCTCCGTCACGGCTTTGGCGGCGGACGGGAAACCCGGCGACGCATCCGATGTCAGGTCTGCACCCGAAACCGAATCCCGCAGAAAACGTTTTTGCCTGACGAAAACATCCACAAGAACCAAGAATTAGTCGTTTTATTAGCATTTCTGTTTTCCGTTTTCTTTGTGTTTAGAAACATGAACACCGAAGACCAAACATGCTATTCACATGCTTCAAAACAATAGCAATTTTGGATGGTGGAGGAGGCAAAGAACAGGTCTTGCCCTCCTATTTGTGTTTCTTGTTTTAGGTATTTTCACAAGCATAAGAATTTTACTTGTCAAACATAAGTGCATGCAGTGCCGAATTGCCTTCCAAATTTTGTTTTTGTGTAGCAGGAAAAATGAAAATAATTCTACAATGACATCTTAAACTTGTCAAACATACTACAACATATGACAAACCTGAAAGTCTCAACTATCTGAGATGGGTTATATGGATCTTTTGTCGCGCATCGAGAAAAAAATTATATGTTTAATTAGGTTTAGAGCATTAATTATTTTATTTCTTTTGACTATCGCATCCAAGTGAACAACTAAGGATAATTGTATGTTCTTATGGAAGTCAGCAACTGTGTACTTACTTCTGGAAGCAACATCAAGCACTGTGTCTCTAATGTTCTTTCATGGGATTATGGGATTCTTGCAGCGAACCAAAAAGGGCGCAGTTGACGATCTTCTATGGTGATAAAGTCCTGGTTTTTGACAGTTTTCCATCTGATAAGGCGAAGAACCTGATGCAATTAGCAAGCAACGTGACTTCCACCATGCAAAACTCCTGCTATGTGGAACCTTCATCATCAGCTTTGGCAGCCGCAGTTGTGGATCATCCTACTAATTTGTCCAATCAAGAGACCAAGTTCACGACTTCTTCTGCGAGCAATTCAGTCGCTGCTCACAGCGATCTGGAAAGAACAGCACAATCTGGTAATAAGACTCTTCTTCAGCTTGGTTTGTAGAGTTGGTCCCTGTTTGTGCTTATTGTCTGTGCTGGTTGGAATGCAGATCTTCCCATAGCTAGAAAATCTTCGCTCCAGCGGTTCCTCGAGAAGAGAAAGGATCGGTAGGTGGAACTCACTCATGTCGTTCGCTAACCTGTAAATGAGTTCAATGTTACAAATGGTAATACTAGTTTTCTTATGCGAATCTTGAAATATTCTCAGGATCAGTGCGAAGTCACCTTATCAAGTTACTGGTTCCTCTGAATCACCTGCTCCTGTGAAGCCAGAAGATGGCAAACCATGGCTTGGCTTGGGTCAGTAGAACTGGAAATGCAGACTTGGCCTATGTTGATGTACCAGGCAAAAGACCTGCTTGCTGTTCTGATCTCTCCGAAGAGGAAGAGGAGTACTTCTGCAATTTTTAGGACGGACAAGCACAAGAATTTGGCTTCTGAGGGTTCACAAGTTATAATGTTGTCATGTTGGTGAGAAAGGGGATTCTGTCTTTGTAGGCAAACTCATGGCTGTCATCTGTGTTACTAATTGCAGATGATCAACTTGCCTTTTATGTCTCTATTGTTGGCAATTTGGATTATTCTTGATAAGTAATGAGTGTTTGAAAGGAGAATTCTCCAATGTACAGATTTTGCGATATCAGAAAGCATCAGGTTGGTTCTTGTGAACCTTGCAGAACAGAAACATGAAGATGTGCTTTACACAACAACAATCTGATTTATATCAACCTCCATCTCTTTTCTTGGCTAAATCATGCAAATGGGACATCAAGGAAGAGAAGATGACCCTACCGATCCCTGATACATGATTAAGCTTGAAAAAGTAGTAAGCTTATGTTGAGTCATCCCTATCAAGTTCTCACACAATTTGATCTCCGACACAAGGATAGGGAAAGGTCAAGGCATAGTCTCTCAATCTACTCGCTCTAGTGATGTTGATCGAAAAGAAAGAAGCCACTCATCAACTCCTCTTGTAGATTTTTAGTGTACAGCAGACATAGACCGTGCACCTAAACCTTCAACCACTGAGGCAAAATTATGACCCAAACAAACACAATCCAAATCACAGCTAAATTGTATGGCTTCATAAAGGCGTTCGATGATGCATTAAGGTCGGTCGGTTGACATAAATAAGACCAAGTGCAGAAGAAGCATGTGTCCTCCTAATGAAGGTTTCAGATGGACCCAGCCAAAGTCATGCCTTGAAACGGACGTTAAATCCAGTGACATCAAAAGACCTTAAGAGATAGGCATGCTCCTGGAAAGGAGTTCATGGAATGAATGATTCAGGGACATGAAGCAAGATTTCTAAGGATTAGGAAAGTGACAGGGACATGAAGGTGGCCTTAAACTCGTTGTCAAGTGCCCCACCTGCCACGAGGTGCAGAACCAAAGACAGAGACCGGTGGTGGGGGCGGAGAGGGTCAAACTTACAGATAGGGTTTCAGATTCAGTAGGTGTCCTTCCTTTTTCTGAAATGATATTATGGAGCTGTCAAATGCCTTTTTCTTGCATCATCACACAAGGGTCACAGTTAACTTAATTTCAAGTGGGCACCCAATTTGATCACCATGGGCCAGATTTTTGGCAGCACTCTCGTGTAGCCAACTTGCGTTGCAAGTTTGACAGGTCCTCTCTAATTTTGTATGGAGAATTACAACTTCCAATTAGCTCTGTCACCAGGAATTCATCCTGTCATGCTCACATTACAAC
This sequence comes from Musa itinerans, assembly GCA_001649415.1. Classification (NCBI taxonomy): domain Eukaryota; kingdom Viridiplantae; phylum Streptophyta; class Magnoliopsida; order Zingiberales; family Musaceae; genus Musa; species Musa itinerans. The sequence continues at coordinate 42,702 of LVTN01001933.1, read as the reverse complement.
CATTAGTTTGTGTTGGGCCTGCCTTACCAGTATTGAGTTCCACCCACCGGCCATATTTTCAATACCTCTATCCTCGGTGGACAACTGGGTTGTGATAAAGAACAATATCATATACGTAAAGCTTAAAAATCCAACCACAAATCTAAAGCAGCACTACATAAATCCCCCAATCAGGAAAACATTTTGAAAGAACCTTCTATTTTATTTTATCTTTTCATCGAGGAGGTGTCCTTGTTGGAACAATTTATGATCCTGTATGTTGACTAATAAAATAGTTTGACCAAGCAGAATTATCACCAGTAAACTTTGGTGGCAACCATTGGGAACCTCTGCAATTTTTATAGGGGCCCAACTCTTGACAAAATAAAAGAGAGAACACCTTCAAAAACATATTATGATTCAGCATCTTGGATTGACAACTTGAAGAATGACCCAATTCACTGATGGGAAGAGAACATTTTTCTCTAGTTACTCACAACAGTTGCAACAGCTACAAAGACTATTCTTTAATTTTAAGGCAAACAAAAGATGCAGTTAATAAACATGCATTTATTAATATGAAATGCAATGTGGCCTGATACCTTGAAAATCATGTGGATGACACAAGACACAGCAAACCTCAATCAGAGCTTTCGTTGCAGCATAATAATCTCTTCGATCATGATCATTCTCTGATGAATATCAGCTTGATATAATATTCCCGATGCACATATATTGTCAATTCCAGCTTAAGGAATAATAAAATCAGGTAACCTTGAATGTTTCCTTAATGTAGACAAACAGCAGGAGAATGGCTCATACATCAAAAACCAAGGAAAAACACACACAACTCAATTTGGATCCAAACAAACATATGATTAAAAAAATATTAAAAAGGAACCATCATGCTTAACATCAAATTATATTGCATGCATGTTACACTACCAAAAAATGCAGCCAAATGCACTTGGTCAAAACATACATATTACCTAAGTATCTGCTAGTGTGTCATGCAAGAATTGATTTTGATACCCAAGATGTGTATGGCAATATACATCTATGCCCATCCTATACGTTCACAACCACAGCTAGTTGGACCATACATGTATCAAACCTTGCTTGTTTCCGGTGTAGATTTCATTTCTATCCTCATCATAGAATAGAGCAGTTACATCTTCAAGGGCTTCTCTAACAGTGCTCCTAATCGAAGACCGACCTGTTTTGCCTCTTCTCTGAGGACTGATCTGCAGTGCAGGATCACTTGCAGATATCTTAGCTATGCACTTCCCAGTCAGGATGTTGCTCATATTGATGGAGCCCACAGCTGAAACTGCAGAGACATACAAAATAACAAAATTAGGAATGTTATATATGCATTTCTATCCCAACAAAGCAACATGGCAAGGCATTCTTAACCGTCTCCCTCATCACCACACCCTTCTTCAGCTTTGCAGTAGGAAATTATCAGATCTTGGTCACTCGTGATATAGATGTTATTGGTATTACAGTCAGGATGCCAAAGCAAATGATCCTCAAAAGAGGTGACTAACTCCCCACGGAAGTTCCATACAGCCACTGTCCTGTTGCGAAATGTCAAAAAAAGATGGTTCTCATACAAAAAGATGAATGCCGATGGTGTCATGAACTCTGTCCTGCTAACCTCAGTCAACTCTGAATTTCTCACCTGCTTCAAAGAAAAGGTTGCTGTTATACTTGTTAGGAGCTATCATTAAATAGGCCGGAGAAGAAAGATACTTACATCAAGGATTTGAAGGTTCTCATTTTCTTGCTTGACCAGAAGTTTCTCATTGAACTGCTCTATAAAGTCGACCTTTTTGTTTCGGTGTAATAGGTGATTAAACGATTTCAACACAGTTCCATCCTCAATGGAAAGTATCTTTAGTGGAACATAACTTGGTGTTCTATTGAATATTAACAGCATAATTCCTGGGCTGTCATAAGTTAATTTGGGAATATTAGATGCATACAAGATGGATTTTAACAAAGCCAATAACAAACAGCAGCATCTACGTGTACTTATGAAGGAGAAACAATCAGAAACAAAAACCTGATTTTTATCTCCTGCATGTTCTTATCTGATATTGCGTACAAAAACTTGTAGTTCTTGAGATCAAAGACCTTGTAGATGCTACAAATAATACGTACAATAGTTAATTAATAGAAATGACTGCATGTTACCATGACATGTAGAATAACTTCATCAAGGAGATTGCTTACCCATCCTGGGCTGAGTATGTTAGAACTTTGCCATTTACATCATCAAATTCGACAAAACCAGGCCACTTGAGAGATTCACTTTCAAAAAGAGGGAACCCAGTCTCTAACTGGTTCCTTTTGATGTACCTGTCAATAATTAATTTAATGCAGAGTGAACTTTAGATATCAATATTCTTTATATATGAATGAAGTTGTTATTAGAACTAACAACTAACAATCTCAGCGTATACTACCAAAACCAGATGCAAACAAACATCAGAAGGACAACAAATTGAAGTAAGCCAAACGTCAGTTGTCTTTCAGTCCAGAAGTCTGACATTGAACATAAACATAATTTGCACTTTCCTGGATTTAGTTTCAGAAATACACTACTGAAAACAGATTTTGAACCGTAATCACCATGTTTTCTCCCTACTACTAGCAGTCAACTGCAAGCCAACAACACCAATAAATTCTATTATGAAGAAGTTAATAACAAAACAAAACTGAGAAGTAATTTGCATCAAACAGAAATAGACGGGTCATTCATACGAAGTTACATCCCAAAGCAAAAGTCAAAAATCCTAATCTAATAGACCCTTGACAACTGTTATTGCTAGTTCATTGATGCTTGAAATTTTAGTTCTACTTAAGAGTCTACTATGCCTATGAAGTATGGACAAGAACCATTTCATATCTTGCCTTTTACATACACAAAGCTAATCCATGTAATCAATCAAGTTACAGAACATATTCTTCCCCACAACACAGCATTCCGGTTCGAAATAACTCAAAGAAGGAAAAATTCATACCAATCATTTCCAAAACAGTTTAGCTGAAACAATCAAGACTCTTACTCTATTGGAGTTGTCCTGCACTTCAAGGAACTGAAATGATCTGATGCATAAACTGAGACTGTAATAAGTGAATCATTGTTCTTATTATAAAAGAGACTTCTAATCACTTCATCAGGACTTATATTCAAGAAGCATATTCGTTCATTAGTTGCTGAAAAACAGAAAAAGCATTTGTCATCAAGAGAACAAATAAGGTCCAAACAGGTCCAAAAGGACAAAACAAATATTAATCCAAAAAACTTACACCGACTAAAAGCAGCACATAGACCAGAGTATGCAAGAGCAAATATAATGTCCTTTGCTGAAACAATCTCAATGATTTTCGATCTCTTTTTAAGAAACTGCAGCTTTACAAACCAGTGAACATTGTGATCATAGGTGTCAAACTCCTCCTGGACCCAAAAAATGATGATTTCAGTTCTAAGACACAATGGCACAGGTTTTATGTGAAAATATAAGCATAAAAAGTTACTATGAAGCCATAAATCCTATGTTCAGAGTAAGATATTATCATGTTCAAAATATCCCAGACACAAACACAGAAGGGTAGATGTCTGCAACATACTTCCAACATGACCATGTTTCCAACAGTCATTTTAAAATGATGAATGATAATAGGATACTTATACAAGTTAGTTTTCGACATTGTCTTGTACAAATCACACAGAGGAAGTAATATGTTGGCAAACAAAATTATTAATAAATGGATGAAAATGGTCCCCTTTCATGATTCTGAAGTTTCATCTTTGTCTTATGATTCATATATAAATAATGGTGCACCTACAGAATAAGTTTCTAGTTCCACAAAATAAACCACATATAACTAATAGCTGAGCTAGTCAGGAGCTACTAAAGCATGCCAGTATCTGTCTTCTGATTATGAAATAGAGAGGTACATTTAATCAATCAAACACCGTAGTACCTTTATGAATTGTAACGAGGGGCCCCATGGCTTGAAAGATGATATAATTCAGATTTTGACAGAAAAGCACAAAATTAAATGCATAGAGTCGGTTGATACGTGTGATAATAAAACAAGAAAGCATGATCGTTAGAATGTGCAGACTCTATATTGTCACATAAATAATTAGGTGCCTAGGTCATACATGTTGGGTGCTTAAGTACTCAGCAGCTCATCCTCTCCATGTTTCAGGTGGAGAAGCTACTCAGGCATAAGTTGGTGACTAGGCCAGCTAGAAGTGGCATAGATTTGCACATGAAATAAGTGACAAAGTAACTATCTAAACAATATACATTGTAATAGTATTACGTAAGAGAACATATTAGGTGGCTCAAAACATCTTTGGATAATAGATGAAAAGTACTTCCCCAGGAACCAATTGCATTATTTGATCATATACTTCAGTTCCTCGGAAAGGCCACCTGGAGATTAACCTCTGCACCTACATCCCCTTAGTTCATTGCTCTAACCATGCAATGTAATCACATCCCAGCAACCACCATCATTCCAAACCATATTTACACGGCAAAATAGAGCCACCATGCACTTACATCAGGTTTCAAAGAGAAGGTTGTACTTCAGAGGCCGATCAATATTCTTAGGCACAAAGCTAATTAGAGTACTCCCAAGAGGCCTCTGACACCAAATCCAAATCGAACCTTAAAACAAACACAGCATTCCCAGAAAGAACAAGCTTCCAGCCCGTAGTTGCGAGCTATCGTCACGCAGTTAAACGCTAGCAGCAAATATCAGACCCAAACTCCGAAAGTCGGTCAGCAATTTCAAATCCCTAACCAGCGAATGCCCTAATTCTCACAACGAACCATCAATAAGCAACGAAGAGACCCGAGACGCACCTGGAGCTGGATGTTCCGGAACTTCTCGGTAGCGTCGGAGGCGACGCCGCGGGCCATGCAGGGGAAGCCGCCGATCTCACGGCGCTGGAGCTTCCGCACGGAGTTGACGCAGTCCAGGCGCCTCCGGCGCTTCCCAGCGGTGGAAGCGCCAGCGTCACATCCCCGCTTCTTGGCTGTCACGCGGAATCGGACACGGACGGGGATCTTCTTGTGGTTCTCCATTCCCCCGCTCGCTGCACCCCTCTCCGGTAGCAATTGGGGGGAAGGAGAAAGATAGATGGGTTAGATGAAACCGAGTGGGTCTCAGTTTTGGGTTAGGGTTTCGGCGAGCTCCATGGAGAGAGAGAGAGAGAGAGAGAGACCGTCTCGTGCTCCGACCTCCGTGAAAAGATGTCAAGGAAGGAAGCGGTTCACATCCTAAGAAAAAGAGATCTAATCAAGCCGGTGGCGCGGGTTTGAAATTTGAACCCGGTTTCGATTATAAGTGCGGTCGATTTGTGTCTTAAAACCCGAACTCAAGTCCGACCCAAATTTCTCGGACTTCGATTTCCAAACGTCAATCCATTAAGCTATCGGGTCGGATACGCATCGAGGACATCCAAAATTTTCCACATCAATGGACAATCCGTGGATAGAAGCGGATCGGATTTTTTTTTATACTCCCATTTAGATAGTCTATTTGTGATATCTACGGGGTGGAAGTAACAGTCGAATTTGGAAAGAAATAGGAAATAACCTATTTTTTAAATCCTATATATCATTTTTATTTCCGAATATTCACATCTGAACAATGTGATCGATTTAAATGTAAAAGTAGTATTGGAGCAAATTTTTATTTCCAAAAGAAAAAACATAATCAGTGCCTCTTCCTCGAGAACTGTTGGATTCATCTTCACAAAAAATAAACTCCTAGAAAGAGAAATATTTGGTGCTAATAAATGTGCTCTTTAGTTTCCTTCACGTCAAGCAAATCATGTTGCAAACTTCTGTTTTAGTCTTGATCATCATTGGCATTTGTCTTATCATAGTTGGACACTAAAGAAAAATAATAATAGAAGCTTGAATCATTTTTCACTTTTGGGTAAAGGAAAAGGTAAAGAAGTATCTGAAAATAGAGCACAAGAAGTAACACTGAAACTTAGAGAGCATAAAATTCTCCAACGTTTTCATCATGTCTCAGTATAGCTCTAGCCCAAGATTAAGCCACAATCTCTCTCTCTCTCTTTGTTCCTTTTGTGGAAGAGAGAGAGAGAGAGAGAGAGAGAGAGATCAAATTTCTTTCACCCCATGTTCTTTCTCAAGTCTCATGAGTGAACAAAATATAAGCATTCCACTGGAAAAACACTCATTCAACTTCTATAGAGCATAAAATTGTCCAGCTTTTTCTCTCATACTTCAATATGTTGGTGTCTGAAAGCAATCAATGGTTTCAAGACTTCAGCTGCAGTCTCTCTCATCTCTGTGCTCCTTGTGTTGTGTGTGTGTGTGTGAGAGAGAGAGAGAGAGAGAGAGGTCTCTCAAATTTTCTTTCACTCCATGTTCATCTCGAATCATATGAGTGAACAAAAGGAAGCTTGAATCATTTTTCTATTTGGTAAAAAGGCAAAGAAGTATCAGAAAATAATTGCACTGCATAAGAGCCAGTGTCAGCACATGAAAGAAAAACTTGTAGAGGCCATAGAATGCACAACTTTTTCCTCATGCCTCAAAATGTTGGTGTATTGGTAGCGGTGGTCCAAGATTTAAGCCACACACACTCTCTCTCTTTCTCATCTCTCAGTTTTCCTTTTCTTTGTTTGTGTGTATGTGTGTGTGTGTGTGAGAGAGAGAGAGAGAGAGAGAGAGGTCTCTCAATTTTCCTTCACCCCATGTTCTTCTCAAACCCTATGAGTGAACAAAAGGTAAAGAGGATTGAATCATTTTCCTTTTAGCAAAAAAGTCTTACAAGTATCTGAAATTAATTGCACTGGAACAGTACTCTTTCAACTTCTTCTAGATAACATGGGATGCTCGACTTTTTCCTCATGCCTCAAGTGTAGGTGTCTGGTAGCAGTGGTCCAATTCTCTCTCATCTCTCTCAATCTTCTCTGTGTGTTTGTGTGTGTGAGAGAGAGATGGATATATCATGTTTCCTTCACCTCATATTCTTCTCAGATCCTATGAGGGAACAAGTGTTATCATCAAGGCCAACCACATACCTAACAAATCAAGAATGCAGCACTCATTCCATGCTTGATCTCTGCACACATTACATGCAGAAAAACACCTTCTGCTCCCCAGCTTTATATATATGACATTTGAGCTGTTGTTGAGAGAGATACTGAACTCAAATAATTTCTAATGTGGTAATGACTTAATATCTGCCATTATGCCTCACACCTATTTTCAGCTATCATGTTCAATGTCTCACTTTTATGAACTAAAAGTACCCATTTGATTTGTCATGAAAAGAACCAAACCATGTGTTTAGTTAATTTATTAAATGCATTGGGAAAGTGGTTTAATTTTAATGTTAGTGACAATTATAATGAGCAAAGTTTTTTCAATATGTATACTAAATGGAAAAAAGAAAAAAAAAGATTTAACTCATCTATGTATATTTCTCAAGTTAGGTTTTTGTTTATTTTGATATATATAAATGACCAATTCTACTCAATACAATGCCTCAATGATAAGTGGAATCATTGGCTTTGTTTTTTCAAAAAAAATGTAAGTAATGAAAATATTCATGCAATATGAATATTTGCCATCTCCTATATGAATTGTGTCTTTATTAGCTATATGGATATCAAGATGATTTTTAATGAGCCTAATGCCTAATTTTGTGTTGGGCATATGGCAATGAAAAAAAAGACCTCTTTGCATAGCTTTTTATATCACAAGATCATGCTTTATCTGACAACTACTGAATTAAGTAATGTTAATAATGTCAAGTCTAAGATATGATTCTCATGAAGCCTAAGATTGATAGGAGCATGCACACATTTAAATAATTTATCATCATGTACCTCATCATAAATAAGCAACAATATGTATGTACAATCCTTCAAACTCAAAACTCTTATGAAACTATATGTATATTCAATAACTTGTAACAAAAAAATGAAATGTCATAATTCTTCAATGTTAAAATATTCTAAACCATGATTGGCACAGAAAGAAAGAAGAAAAAAAATTCCATTTTAAAGTAGAATATACAGACAATTCTTACAAATAAAAAATAATTTGCACTGTGTAAAATTTCCAAGTATGAAGTAACAGTGTATGTTCGACTGAGACAGTCATAAACTTCTACTTTGCATGTCAAAAATACCCCCTCAGCATCTTCATATTTATTTGTTCATTTATTTTTTTCTGAACTTATTATCCATAATTAATGTGTTATTTAACAGGTCAAGTATTTGGTTAGTTTGATCACATAAGATCAAAAAAGGGGATCAATATGACAATGACTTTTGGTTAATTATTTGTGATATGATTGGGCAACAAATCACAAGTAAAAAACAAAAAGTGCTTTTACACATCTATCCTTTTAAATTTTAGAAATAGTGTGTTTTGTGTCTCATGTAATCCCTCCAAATATTTAAATCTTTCATATAATCAATTAACATTAATTATTTTTAGTTAATTTTTTTTCTGATTATTATAATCATATTTTTTTAAAAAAAAAAATGAATTAAGTTTCAACTAACAGTCAATTGATATAGAATATACAAGTATATTATATATGAATAACATGAAATCTAATAATCTAGAGGGATATATGAGTTATTCTGCATAAAGGAAATTGATAGGAAGCACTTCTTCCCCTCAAAGCTATAGTTTTTCTAAAAGAATGATAGCAGTTGTTGCCAACTATTCACTGCTCATTTAACTAAAAATTCATGTCTTCACCACTCATCATGCCACATATTAAAATAAGCTAATGTTAGGTTGATTGCAATGTGGAAAATGATCAACTGAAGCTCCAACAAATATAGGAAAGAGTGAAGTCAACAAAGCTGTGTTATATTGTAAACCACACTTCTTGATCACAGTGCAGAGGGAAACAACACATCTGTTCATTGGCATCTTCTTGTTGTCCATCACATAGATAGTTTGCAAAGAGAACTTTGAACATTTTAAGTAGGCAATGCTATCACTCATCACCTAAATTGATGTAGAATTAGCTACAATAATCAACTTCCTCCTCCCTCCAACCCAAAAGAGAAGTTTGATGTTAAAAAATGTTCCTCTATAAAATATGACTATTTATTTTATATTAAAAATAATATAAAAAATAAATAGATGTAATTTTATTAAAATAATAAGAATTTATTTTATGTATACCAATAGTTGTAGGGTATACATAATATTCAAAATTGTAGGGTATACATATATATACCTTCTGATATATATATAAATATATAGATGTAATTTTATTAAAATAAAAAAATATATTTTATGTATACCAATAATTGTAGGGTATACATAATATTCAAAATTTAAATTGAATCAAAACATCATATGGAATTTTTTTTATTAGTGGATTGAAGTAGAATAAAACATTTTTGAAACTGACACAAATATCAATTTCATGTGATTTCCTATTTCAGTGAGGGGTATAATAGGCAGTTCATGTTTCCATCAAGAGCCGCTAAAAGCTGTCTTAAAGCCCCACAGAACACGCTCTCAAAACATATCAGCCTCTTCTCTCTTCTTCTGTCTTCTCCTCAAGCTTCTCTTTCTCTTCCCTCGACCTCTCTTCTCTCTATCCATCCGAGGAAGACGAGATATAGTGCGTGACGAGTACTGCAAACGCCACCTCTGACCATTTCGCGACACTACGTTCGGACTCGGAAGTCTCCTGCATCGCTCCTATTGGCACCCACTTCGGTCTCTTTTTGCCCGGATCCCAGATCGAGACCGGGGATCCGTGGAGGCGCCGCCAAGGTGCGTTCTTGTTGAGATCCTAGAGCCGATGCCTCACCTCCCCGCGGCTTGAAGACCTCGACCGGGCCATCGGGGGCTTCTTGGCCTCAACCGGCGCTCGATGCCCCCGCATTGCCGGCGCCCGTGGCGAATCTGTCGAATCTGCGGGAGTCCTTGTGGGGGCGTTTGTTTTCTGTCTGGGCCTTTGGTTTCGAAGTGGATCATCTGGTGGTTGGTTTGATCTGGTAGATCTGAGTTACTCTTCCTATCTTGACGTGTCTACGAGATGCGATTTTTATTACTTAGATCGGCGCACGATGGGGTTGGGTGAAGGGGTTGCCTGTTTGAAATCTTGCAGGGTTTGAGGGTTCGGGGATTTTGGATCGTGGAGGAGTGGAGTTGCCACTGACTGATAAAGGAGCCGCTTTGCCGTGTCGAATGATGAATTCCGACGCTTCTCTCGATTGCGCTTTGTTTGAGCTCTCGCCAAGGCGGTCACGGTGAGAATGCTCCTTCAAGATGGCTTCGAGGTTCCATATTTCTGGCAATAATATTGAAAGAAAACAAATATCACCTTTTGCAGGTGTGAATTGTTTGTATCGGGAAATGGGAAAACGGAGAAGATTGCATCTGGTTTCTTGAAGCCGTTTGTCACACATTTGAAGGTTGCAGAAGCACAGGTCGCACGGGCAGGCAAGTCAATAAAGCTTGAGGTTGATAGATCGAGGAATGATGGCTCATGGTTCAATAAAGGAACTCTTGAAAGGTTGGATTGAGATATGCTGTGACCTCTGCACCTCAATTTGGAGTCTTTAGACCATTTTTTATCATTTATGATGTAGCATGCTCCATGAACTATTAATTGATTGAAAAAGAGCTTATGTTCAATTTTCATTAAGAATAAGTATTGGCCGCAGGTTTGTTCGGTTTGTTAGTACACCTGAGGTTCTGGAATCAGCCAATACATATGATGCGGAGATGTCACAGTTGGAAGGGGCTAGGAGAATATATTCACAGGTGATAAATGCACTTAATCGCAGAACATATTTATTTGGAATCTGAATTAACTTTGTTTCACTATTGTCTGAAAATGCACTACTTTTTAATCCAGGGAGCAGGAGACATGCTTTCTGGCACATTAGGTATATCTGGTTTTTCCATATGGATGTTATCTCAGATACGACTTTTGTTTCTTGATGAGATAATGTATCGTTAGAGAGCCTTCTTACTGTATGTACTTGCATCTAGTGGAATCCTTAAAAAAAGTGGTCCTCTTCTATGACATCCACAAATAACCCTATTGAGTTTGGTGTGTCTTGGGTATGTGCAGCATTTTATATGCCATTTATCCTGCACATAGCTGGAGACTAATTTTTATTACTGTGGATGACTTGTATACATTTGCACTGTCCAATTAAGCTTTAAATCCTTTAAATAATTATATATTCGTTTTTCATATTGTTATCTCAAATTCTCAAATTGTGTGGGTTAACCTTGCCAAATCATATTGATGACTGTAGGTTAGGAGAAAAAGCAGCATCAATTTTATGTACATAATGCATGCTAAGTGTGATGGTCCTCTATACATTGGAAATTTATGTTTTCCCAGTTTTAAGTACCTAATTATTTTATGATGCCATTCAGAATCTCGTAGACATTTGTAATTCATGAGCATGCCTTTGGTGTTCTTGTTTTTATTTGATTTATAACTTCTGTATCAGTTGCATCTCTTGTTAACGCAAATTTTTTGGTTTTCTATTCAGGTGAAGGTGATGCAAATACTGTAGCAGCTACAGATATAACAAAGTAACCTTATCTTCTTCTTGCTTTCTTGAACAAACAAGGATGAAATTTATTATTTGTTGTGGCAATGGCAACATGAATTCTTATTTGAAGTACCATTCTCTTTAAGTTAGAGATGGACCATAAACAAACAATCAAATCAATAATGCAATCCCAGAATAACTTGCCTGCTAATTTTGCTCTTATATTTTTAGAAAAAACAATTAAAAATGCAAATCATGAAAGAAATAAGTGGTTACTATTTTTATTTGATTATGTCATTTAACTTCAGTATGATTATTCTTGGAATTATTACTTAACTAGGCCCACATGGGCGTAGTATCGCCTTTAAATTTGAAATTTCTAATAAGTTGTTTCTTTAAATTGGACAAGGGGACTTCTCTCTGACATATTAGTGTGTATGACATGTACAACTGACCACTTTACAAATTTGCACCTGTACTTAGGTGGGTGCTGATTGCCTCCCTATTACCTATCTTTATCTTAAGGAATCCTATTTTACTTTTTTTTTCCCCCAAAAACTCCCTGCTACTGTTGAGCACAGTAGTATTTTCTTTTAATATCTTAATCTTTGGCTTTTATTAATTCAAGTATCTAGTCTCATCCTCAAGCTATCTTGTTGCTAGTCTTTATTCTTTCTCTATTGACTGCTTGGCTGACTGTGAGCTTGTCAAATTAGGCCTATAGCACCTGGATTTCAACCTGTTGGTTGGTGTGGTTAATCATCATATACCAACGAGCAGAGCACTAAGATGGGTAGACAGAGAGGAAGTTAGAAATAGTGGAAGGAGGGGAAAACGAAATTGAAGGATAATGATGAAGATTCTTCTCCTTGTTATTATTATATGGTTTTAAGAAACGTATCTTTGTTAGGAAAGGCTTTCTTCTGATATGTTAATGTTGGAGGGAATCCTAACAGTTAACAACGAGGACAGCTGGGAGTAGAAGAGTGTGCCCAGTAAAGCTGACATCATTGTGGCATGGATGCATTATAAGTTGGACTGCAAACTGCCGGTTCAGTGATTGACAAATAAAAAGTAAGCTTAGCTGAATGTAATCAGGACAATTGGAATCATCGAACATATGTAGGTCACAGTACATTTGAAGGTCTAGTAGGACTTGGGATGTCAGAAAATATGGAGATTGCAAACACTTCAATGAAGGTGATTCTGACTTTGATAGGAACTGATAACATTGTAAATTGTTTTGTATACCTTTGCATTTACTCTTCCATTAGGCTTCTATCAAATTCTTTTTAGGTCAGAAATTATGGAACTTCAGATGTTGTCCTTACTTTTAACCCTCATTTACAAGTGAACTACCTCCAGTTTGTGATTGGACAATTCCTGCAAACCGATTGCATTCCCAAGTTTCACCTCTCTGATTTAACCTAACACTTGATTTATAATAAACTCTTCTGCTCACTGCATCTGAAGCCTAATAATGAAATAAGAATTTATAGCAAAGAAAATGTTCAACACAGCAAGTATATGATTCTTTGTATTGAGAAGTTAAATAGAGGATATTTACAGGGGATTAATTATTTCTCATAGTTGTACATTTTCGAGGAAGTAACATAATAGAACTGAATTCTAATGTAGACCTTACTACTAACAATAAAATTATGCATGATTGCTCTTATGATGAGATTAAACCTGCTCAACTCTAGGGCCAAAAGTAGTTCTTTTAGATGCATCATATCTGATTTGGAAAATTTACCTTCATGTTGCCCATGATCAGTATGCGCACCTGGCTGTTAAGAAGTGAGCAAATCAAGTTGAGCTGATACAATAACTAGATTGGGTTGTAGTTAACTAGTTATATCTTACACATTTGTATCATGTACTTTACTGCAGGATATCATGCCATGTGGATCCATAAAAACCGTGATTCTGAGATATCTTTCTGTTTTTTCTTAAACCTGCAATTTGATTTCTTTTGGACAACCAGTAGACATTGTCATCGATCAATTCCACTGTTTGTAATTGGGAGTATTTCTGTGCCTGTAAATATGAAAATAATCTGCCAAGTTCACTGAATTTCCTGTATGCATTTGCCAAAGGCTCCAAGTCTGACAATTAGTTGAAGTTGAAAAAGTAAAAGACTAGCGATAAAATTACTTCCTGTTTCTTCAGCTAGTAGTATGTCATTTATGGTTTCCTTTGCAGGAAGGAGCTTCTGAGAGCGATTGATGTAAGGCTTGACACTCTTAAGCAAGATCTGGCCACAGCTTGTTCTCGGGCATTTTCTGCTGGTTTTTCCATTGACAATGTCTCTGAGCTTCTTCTCTTTGCAGAATATTTTGGTGCAAATCGCCTAAAGTAAGTTTTGGATCTCTAAATCCGATATATTATTTATACAGCCAAAAAATAAAAAATTGATCTTTTTAACAGATGTAGCAGTTGAGGGAGACAAAAATTGGTTAATAGTCCTTGGTCTAAATTTGTGTTGATGTACCCTAGTTCTGCTGCCAATTAAGATTTTCTAGGCCTTCTAATTTGGGTAAAAGGTGTTGTTTGACTTTAACTTCCCTAGATGTTTGGGTAATTTGATAATTATTTGCGAACATAGTGAAAATTTTAATCTCAATTTTTAACCACAATGTGGAAACACCATGCATCCAATTATTGAAGCACTTTATCTGTGGCACTGAGATTCATCATGGTAGTTGAGGGGTTTTTTCTATTGTGATGTTGAGGAAATACTCTGTGTGGTCTATTTTAGTCATATGCATTTTAGCTGAAAACATTCATATTTTTTAATCATGATAAACAGGATACTGAGATTGCATATCCAATTTATTTTTCTTTCTTGTCTGTGTTTGCTGTTGATTTCTTGTTTTTCTTATATCGACTAATGTTTTCTGAATTTACAATGACGTTGATATTGATAATAACTTCCAAATTTGTGGTGTTGGCAACAGTGATGCATGCAATAAATTCATTGTGCTTTGCCAAAGTCACCCTGAGCTTACGAGCCAGCAGCAGTTGCAGTCTATGCCTTTACATTTGAAAAGCTTTGCTGATGTGAATACTCGATCATCCTCAAGCTCAGACATGTCAATAGATGAGCCAGAGTTTGAAAATGATGGTGCTCCTAAACCACCTGATGGTGGTGATATACAGCTTCACAAGTCCAACATAAGACAACCATCACGGCTGAATACAACAGAGTTATCAGGCACATCTCAACAGGCCAAGCCCATCCAATGGCGGAGGGCAGTGTCGGAGGAGCCTCTTCCTTCTGCTTCGTCATCTAATGAGCCAGCTCAGCAGGATGTAGGAGGGAGTTTTAGGCGGCTTAGTGTGCAGGACCGGATCAACCTCTTTGAGAACAAACAAAAAGAACAGTCTGCAAGTTCTAAAAATATCAGCACTGCAGTTGTTGTTAATAGGGTAGTAGCAGGTAGAGGGGAGCATAGGAGGCTCCCTTCTGATGTTTCAGAGAAATCAGTGTTGAGAAGGTGGAGTGGTGCTAGTGACATGAGCATTGACAACAGCAGTAATTGTAATAGTGTTAATGGCCAGAAAGAAAGTGGAGGTGCTGTTGGAACTCCTGCAACTGGCAATTTACAGCTTCCATCAAGAAGTAAAACCGAAGAGACTGAGACACTTGGGTTGAAGGATACTGCAACATCACAATGCCGGTTGGATCTTAAAGAAAGAACAAC
This sequence comes from Musa itinerans, assembly GCA_001649415.1. Taxonomy (NCBI): domain Eukaryota; kingdom Viridiplantae; phylum Streptophyta; class Magnoliopsida; order Zingiberales; family Musaceae; genus Musa; species Musa itinerans. Next base: position 27,447 of record LVTN01001933.1, on the reverse strand, counting down.
AGATACTTCTTCTTCCTTACAGTCCGAGTGCAGAGGTTTTTTTGGCAGTAGAGATTGTCTAAAGGATGAGGATGTCAAGTTCACTGTAACTAAAGTCGGACCAGACTTGGAGGAGGAGCAGGGCAAGCATCATATGAGTGCTTCTGGGAGCAGGGTGGATTACTGTGGACTGGGTGATCAAGATGCATCTAGGACCCACCAACAAGGCTTTCCAGAAACTAGCAACAATGCTGAACTGAAAGATCATGCAGCCTGTGTTATCCAATCAAAGGAAGAAAAACATGTGCAAATGGAAGACCAAGCAGCTTCGCCAGAAATATCACAAGCTCTGTCAACTGCTAGTGAGAAGGTTAGTTGGACAGATCAAGAAATTCTGCCACCCCCAAAAAGAGGGGTTCCTTTGCAAGCAGATGGTAATGGGGTGAAGGGCCAAGCAAGGCTAGTTAACCGATTTCGAAAATTTGGGAGAAATACAGATGCTGAAGTGAAAGAAGTGAAAGCAAAAGATCCATCAGATTCTCAGTTCAAAGTTTCATCGGATTTTCCTTCAGAGAGTGATTTACAGAATTCTCAATCTCAGAGGAAAACTTTTCCTGTAAGAGTGGAAGAAACAGGGGGAAGAAATGCTGGTACCTCTCGCGCAACAACAAAAGAAGATGCCAAGTACCAGGGTTTAAACTGGCGTCAACAACCATCTGTTACTGAGAGAAGTGTGGATGAAAGAAGACATCGTGAAATAAATCAACCGCTTGCCTTTCCTTTAGGGATTGCTAAGGAAACACTGGAGGTAGTTGAACCACCTTTTGCACAATGGATGGAGCAGGTTCAGGTTATGATGCCATTGAAAGGAAACCAAGAGTTAAATGATGAATTATGGATGAAGGCTAATGAGTTGGAAAAGCTTTTTGCTGCACATAAACTCAGAACTCTCAGTGAGCAGACAACTTCCTCTCGAAGAAGCAGACCAGTGGATGTCCAGGAGGATCATGTTCCCATGGTTATGGAGAAAAGACACACAGTGGTCCTTCCTGATCACTTGCCAGAGAAAACACTTATGAGGGAGACTTCTAACAGTAAGGTAGACTTTGATGCCAATTTCCTGGAGAAGGTAGGCAATAAGGAGTATGCTAGTAGCATAAGCCAAAATCTTGAAACTCTCAGTCCATCAGATGATTCTAGAGGAAAGTTTTATTATAAATACATGCAGAAGCGGGATGCAAAGCTATTAGAAGAGTGGGGAACAAAAAGCGCTCAGAAGGAAGCAAAAATGAAGGCAATGCTAGACAGTCTGGAACGTAGTCAGGCTGAGATGAATTCCAGATACTCCAGATCTGCTGATAGACAGGGTTCAAAATACACTCATCGTCTTGCAGAAAATATGAGATCTTTTAGCAATAGCTCAACATTAAGAAGCAAAAACCAGGTGGTGACATAAATTGTCCTTGTAACAATCTTTTATTTTTAATGTTTGTGCATAAATTTCATCTAGGGTTGTCATAGTATAACTGCATATTAATTAGTCTCCAGATTATAGAAATGACATCCTTAGATCTGGTGTAAATCCTGACTTCAATTTCGGAATACTCAATGAGCTCAAGAATTTGAAAATTTTCAATTTTCATGTCTATTTCTCTTCAATTACATGCTAACTTTATGTAACTAGTTGAGTTCATGTTGCGAGATATATATATGACCAAAATTCTTACTATGGTTATGTCTGTTCTAGACCATATATAATTGCAGAACACATTGGCCCTACCTCTCTGCATTGGTACAAACCTCCTGATGTGCTGCCTTTTTTGTCTATTCAAGACTAGAGAGGGCTGAAATTAGCAGTCAAGGAAAAAAAAGGGAAGGACATCATAGCTTGTCTGATCACACTGAATTTATAGTGAAGTCTTTAGCTTCTATTTTCACTGTTTGGCACCAATCAAATATGTGGTTCATATTTTTAAAATCATTATAACATGTATAACAGTAACTGAATATGCATTTTCTTTGGAATATTTGTGATCTCTCTTTATTCCGTAGAAAAATATCTTTGACTCTTCTTTTACTTGCTTGTAGCTGTTGATGATCTGCTGATCAATCAGTTGCATTTCCTTTGAACATATTGTACAGGTGATCTAATTTTTCTACAATAGTTTTTGGCTAAACAAAAGTTGTGCTTCTGGTAGCAGGCTGTCGGCTCTGTTCAGGAAGAGGAGGAAGACCTGGAAGAATTGTATGAACAAGTTGGTCAAGGCCAAGATGCATCATACAATGGTTCATTTGATGATTATTCTTCTAGAAGTACTAACTCCATTAAACTTCTCCCTGCAAGAACTTTGCCTTCTTCCACTCTTCGGACATCAGTAGCTTCAGCTCAAAAGCCTTCTGGAAAGTCTGCCAAATCTGTTTACACAAAACACAGGTCTCAAACTGAAAATCCTCTTGCTGAATCACTTCCCAACTTCTCTGAACTCAGAAAGGAGAATGCAAAGCCATCAGCAGCAGTTAATAGGGTAAACACACGAGAGAAGGCAAAAGTCCTTTCTCGAAGCAAGAGCATCATCGAAGAGACTAACCTTGTTAAGGAAGCCAAGCCACGAATGTCTCAGTCAATGAGAAAGAGTACACCTATTCCTGTTGAATTCAAGGACCTTTCTCCTGTCAATTCTGATAGCCATGATCTCACACCCTTTGGGTTTTCTAGGGCACAAACAGATTCTGCTTTTATCAATAAAATCCAGAAGAGTGGGGAGTTTAAACCATTCTTAAGGAAAGGGAAAGGTACAGGTTCTGATTTTGGAGCTAATGTAGCTAAACCTAAAGCCTCTATGATTTCTGAGGTAAACAAGGATGGAGAGCATTTTGAAGGCATAATTCAGCAAAGGGATTCGCTTGACCTGGATAGAGATGTATTGGAGAGATCATCTGTTGAAGGAGATCCTAAGGTTGCTGATTTTCCTATTGACTCAGATAGTGAAAAGCCAAGACAGAGTGTAGAATATGAAAATTCTGATGATTTTGTCTCAGAAAATGGTGATGTTCAAAGGTTCCTATCCCAAGCAGATTATGATACAGTTACTGCTTCTCCAAAGTTTGAAACTTCCGTAGGGAACGCACAAGAGTCACCAGGAGAAAGCCCTCGATCATGGAACTCACAACACCACCATTCATTTTCTTGTGTTCATGAGGCAATATCTGTAGATTCACCTGCAGGTAGTCCAGCATCCTGGAATTTACACCCTCTGAACCAAATGATAGAGGCAGATGCTGCTCGAATGAGGAAGAAATGGGGAAGTGCTCAGATGCCTATGATTGTTGCTAATGCATCCCAACAATCACGCAAGGATGTCACAAAAGGTTTTAAGCGATTATTGAAATTTGGAAGGAAGAGCAAGGGTGTAGAGTCTCTAGTAAATGACTGGGTGTCTGCTTCAACAGCTTCAGAAGGTGATGACGACACAGAAGAAGGTCGTGATTTGGCAACACGACCAACAGATGATTTGAGGAAGTCGAGAATGGGGTACTCACTTCCAAATGATGGGTTCAATGAAGGAGAAATCTTTCCTGAACAAGGTAGCATTCTTTTCCTCTTGTATAACTTCTTCACCATTTTTGACAAATGGGATGCTGTTATTCCTTTCATAAATGTTGCTTCCTCTGATCATGTATTTTACTGCAGTTCAGTGTATCCTAAATCAATGAGTCCTTTTTTCTTCTATGCTCGGTGCATGGTGGTATTACTGTATCATGCCAGGCAGTTCGTACTGCACTGATATGGAGTCTGAACATGGAATGCACATACCAATTCTATTAATTAGTATCCCCTTGGTTGGTTTTACTGGTTGAATATGTTGAATCCTCTAAGTGACCCATTACTTAATATAAAGTAGGATTTGGTCAATGAAAACCTCAATTTCGCCCTGCCAATTCATGGGTTTCCCTGAAGGCTTGACCTACGAATCCCTTTTCCATTGGCTAGTCGCTAAGGGTCAAGAACATTGGTGCTTAAGTGGAAATTATATTTTTTGCATATCCTAATTTTCCTTTCTCTTTCTTTGTCTCTTCTTTTATTCTCTGTTAGTACATCCACATTGATACGATGTACTGTGCCTTACCTGTTACATGTGGTGGCAGCCACCTGGCATGGAATTTTTCTATGAAAAGGGAACTAATTAACTTATCCAAAAAGTCATCGTCAGATATTGACTTGTTATATCAAGCTTGAATTCCATAAGGTTCTTGTCTAGATGATTGCTCTGCTTTTTCACAGGCTTGTCAGAAGTCCTCACTTGCCTGACCAATGCTTTCTTTTGTAGTCACCAAAATGTGGAAGTCTTCAATCATGTAATGTTTAGCCTTGGATGCAACCAACTCAGAATAACAAAAGATTTCAGCTTCATGCAGTTTTTTTCATTTTGATCATCGACTGTGAGAGCCATATTATCAGAAAACAAAGATAGGGTTCAATTCAGGAAACAGCCACTAATACTAGGTGATGGGATGGCTGGTTTAAATGGTAAAGATTATATAAACAAAATATGATGGTCTTTGAGCTGTTGCAAGGATGTAAAACATCAATAAGATACTCAGACGCATTCGTAACCTTGCAGTTAACCATATAACTCCATCAAGGAAGGTATTTGTTGGTACAAAATATAGAGTGACTTTGTATATCTTTTGATGACCTCCTGATCCATTGTCTTTTCTTCTAATTGGTGAATCATGACATGAATATATAATATATAGAATTTAGAAACTTATTATGCTAAGATTGTATATGTTTGTTATATGCAGCTCAATTGTTGCGCAGCACCATTCCGAATCCTCCTTCAAACTTCAAACTGGGAGAGGATCCTCTAACCGGAAGCTCCCTGAAAGGTAACAACAGTATCGTGATTCTGGACCTCACATTTGCAGAGTATTTCTGTGAGATATTTTGTATCCTGAATTGGCTTCTTACATAGTGCCTAATTTTTTTGCAGCACCACGCTCTTTCTTCTCTCTGTCTTCATTCCGGAGCAAGGAATCCAAGCCCAGGTGACACTGGATTACCTAGAAGCTCGAAGTAACGACACGATATGGCTTAGGTACATATTGTTACAATTTTCCAATAGATGCGATGCTGCGGCTCTAGTGTGTTGTATGTATCCTTCCATCTCAGTTCTTGTTCGTGGGTTCTCGACCACAGTCATCTGTTGTTTTGTTGTAGATTTGGTTGAGTAGAATTTGTTAGGCTATTGCATGGCCGACCGAGGTGTTCTTTTTTCAGTTGTAGCATGTCTTTATATTACCGAAATTTGTCTGAACAGGAACAAGCAAGAGTATGGTAGTAAGCAATCGATTTGTACAAATGAGAAGGCTTGCTCTTTATCTTATTCTTCTCTTTCTTCCTTTCTGTGGTTCATATATTCTTATCACAGAGAACAATCATTCATATGTTGATCTATATATGTTGTGCATATATTAGGAGGTTGTGTTTCTCTTTACAAGAAACAGTTCTTGGGTTACTCTTCGCCAAGTAGGCCTCATTGGAAGTCCATGAACAAGCCTTTTTGGCGCTCGAGTTCTTTCTCCGAACACCTTCGGTGCACACCTTTGGTTGACATAGGGCCGCGAAAGAAAGAGGCTGGTGGTCGAGGAACGGCTCAGCGTGGATGCCGGAGTGCAGGAACAGGTGCGGCTCCGAACACCTCCTGTGGCCATCGACCGTGATCGATGCATCGTTCTGGTTAATCGATCGAAGGCCGAGCTACTCATCTCATCATTGATATTATGGTTCTGATGAGGGGTCTGATACAAGTATGCTCTCTAACACCTTCTCCTGCCTGCGTTCTTCGGTGTCGATCACCTATTCTATCGTCTTTAGAGAGAAAAAGAAGAGAACGTGTAGATCCACATCGAAGTATTTAGCTGGGCTTTTCCATCATTGAACCAAACAGGCATCGAATTCTTGTTTCGCCTATTCATCTGCCTTCCATTCTTCCACTCTGTCTTCTCTTCGATCATTTTGACTTCCGAGAAAGCTTCCATCTAGTCTAATCAATGGAATGAAACTGCATTCTACTTTATGCCTGTAGTTGTGCACTCCATTACGCGATCTGTTCTCTCTTCTTCCTTCTTACGTCTGTCTTATTCATTCTGTGACTGCAGGTATTTATCCTCAATAGAGAAGAATGGAGCGCCATCAACTCAAATAAATTACGAAGTCAATTAATGCAGCATGTCCTTCCACCATTCATGACGACAACCCCACACCAAATCTTTGAGCTGCAGTAACCCACCCACCGCAAAGCAAGACAGAGACCCGCCCTGAATGATTCCGTGGCGACGGGGACTCCACAACCGCCTCATCTCCCACCTTCCGTCACCGCAGATGTTGCGCATCCCCGTGGCCTCACCGCTTATGGTGAGATGGGCCTCGTCCGGGGGTCAAATCTCGCTTGAAAGGCACGGGAGAACTCCCCTTGCCGCGCGAGCCAACGCGTCGCGTACCAATTGTTTTCTTAAGCGGTCTTCCATGGGTTAGAGCCCCAAAAGCTCCCTGCTCCCTGTTCTTCCTTGGCTGGTGCGCATCTAAGACTTGTTTCTTCTCCTTTTCTCGATTGCACAGGAGCTATTCATTATGTTTTGGTCTGCATGAGTCAGTATGATTCAGCTTTCTGCTGTTCTAGTTGCCCATGCATGTGATAAAGCAGCAGTGCATGCTCGTATTTGTTCTTTTGCTTCTGTTTCTTCATCTCAAACTAAATGCTACAATTGATATCATGGTTGATGCATTCAAGATCTGTTTTTTCTCCCTTTTTTCCGTCGTTAAATGTTTGATTGTACAGGACTTCCATCATGCTTTTGTACAGATGAGTCCGTACAATTCAGCTGTGTATGCTTGTAATTGCCCATGCATGTGTTGTTTTGCGGGAATCTGCAGTAAGTTATTTGCTTCATGATCAAATTTGTTATTTTGCTTCTGTTGATTGGTCGATGGATTAATCTCCTTAGTGAAAAGATGTCTGCATTCAATTCAGAACCAATGGGTTCTATTATCTTCCACAATTCAGAACCAATGGCTATTCATGTTCTTCTTATTTGGTTCTAGTCGCTTCTTAGTTTTGCATCTTGGTGTTTGGATAAGTCTGTTTGACATGAATCATGGGAAGATATAATGTGTTTCTAAGCTCAAATGCTCCTTTCTGTGAATTCTCTTTGCTGTTTCTTACTCTGGCTTTAAAGTTTAGGCCATCTTTGTGATTTTTTTCATTTGATTTAGTGTTGAAGCATTTCACCAATTGTCCACAAGAGGGCACTAAAGTCTCATTTTGGCAACAAGTTATCATTTATTTTGGTTATATGGTGGGCAAGATGGTCTACATGGTTTTTTAAAAGAAAAATCTCAAATGGGGCAGAGAAAAAAGAATCAGACCTTGAATCGTCTATATATTTGGTTTAACAATGTTTGCTTCTCAACAATTATCTGTGGTTGCTGATTACACTCGAAATGTTTGACTAAATGCATTATTGCAGTTGGATTTCAAATTCAGGTGGGTAGTATAGGGCTCTGCTTTATTTCTTCTCCGTCTGCAGTTGAACTTTTCACAAACATTTTTTTGGGGGGAAGTTCCACTAGTATTTTCTTTGACCCAGAAAGGCACTACCTTTCATATTCCTGTTGTATATGATACCAACATGAAGACCGTTGAATGAATGTTCAGATTTGGATTGGCCATCACGCTTCACCTACAAAAAAGGAAAAAGAGATTGCATACAGATCTACCAAGTGAAAGATTTACATCTGTATCAGTGGTATCTGCCTTTACCAAGTAAAAAGCTGCTGAATTTTCTCTATGGACCATTTCCAATCTTAGACACTGGTATGATAAGAGAATGGTACACCTCTCAATAATTTATGCTCTAGCTTGTTCTCTCCGTGAACTAGTTTAAATAGTACCGAAATATATTGACAGGTCTAAAACAAACTCATTTTGCAACTTGAGGATAAGGTTTTGAGATTTAAATTATTTAGTTTCGTTTCTTTAAAAAAGAAAAACAGAAGGGTTGACCCATAAAATATATCAAGGCCATCTGTTTCTTTATGAAAATCAATATGATTCTTCTTTTAGTTGTGGATTTGTGGAACATAACTAGTTGACTTTGGTGAATAAAATAGGAAAAAAATGAGATCTGCATACAGCTGTACAATATTAGAATAGCCTTAATCAATCTGATGCTCATCCCTTATGGATTTATTTTGTACTCTGATATAAACAGGAGGAACCATAGCAGACAACTACCTCAAAACAAAGTATAGTGAAACATTATAATGGGAGTGGTTCAGTGAGCACAACGAGTTGATCCTGGGTGTACTTGTGACAGATTTGTAAGTGGTGTTTGATGACTTACAAATTGTCATCCGAGAGTAATATGCTTTATCTGTGTAGAGAATAAGTGCAGCACATATTTATACCCGATGGTATTTGATTGTAAGTAGTATTTGATGATTCACAATCTGATGCTTTATCTTGCAGGCTTTAACAAAATTCCTTGTGTTTATATTTGTCGTGGTTAGAAACTTGCCATTATTTTAGGAGGTCTGATGCAAGTTTGACAATGGGTCATAAAGCTCTAGTTATTAATTTTTTAGAAGAAAGTTTACATGGAGTGCTCTAACCACATTGATGTGTAATGTAACTAGTTCTATCTTCTATGCAAGTTATTTCTTACTATCAATTTCCTATACAAAACATTCTGTTTCCTTTCAATAATTGATTGGTTGATTTTTTTTTTAAAAATGAAGAATGTATTTTCACTTTTATTTCCTTGATATTACTTAATGTGTGTTTCATGTTATTCTCTGTTCTTTGCACAGTTGTTGTCACTTCAGAGTTCAGACATATCTAAAGGTTAGAAGGGGAGGAGGAACATGGCATCTCTTACTCCAGGGGTACTAATAAAGCTTCTCAAGAACTTAAATACTGACATAAAAATATGTGGAGAATACCGGTCAGTTCTTCTTCAAGTAATCAGCATTGTGCCTGCTTTGACTGGCTTAGAGCTTTGGCCAGACCATGGTTTCTTCATAAAAGTCTCTGATTCTTCGCATTCCACATATGTTTCATTATCTAAAGATGACAATGACCTGATCTTAATGAACAAGATTCAACTCGGGCAATTCATCTACATTGACAAAGTTGAGGCTGGAACCCCAGTTCCAGTCCTTGTTGGTGTGCGACCTGTGCCTGGAAGGAACCCGTGCATTGGGAATCCAAAGGATCTAATGAATATGTTGGTACTTTCTGACGCTTCAGATACAGCAGATCATTTAAAGAACACTTCCAGGTCATATGAATTATTTGAAGGGGAAAAAGAGAGCCCAAAACATAGAGTAGACATCAAAGAAGAGAAGAATGTGGTTGCTTCTCGATACATGAAAGGTGTTTTAAGGAGTAATGTGAAAAGTTCTGGTTCAGAATCTTATTCTATTAATGATAAAATTGAAGAAAATAGTAGTGTTATTGAGCCAGAGAAGAAGACTATTCCTTCCAGAGTCAAGCACGAGACTAAACGTCAGGGTAAGCATTCAAGCAAACACATCTTCACATGAAAGTATATAGAGATCTATTATTATATTATGCTCATGACTTACTAGTAGCTGATAAAGATAGACAGGCCCCGAAAATCCTCATGGCATTACCCAGCTAAGCTCTCTCTCTCTCTCTCTCTCTCAATTTCTCTCTCTGAAAGACAGCTAGTCATTGTTAGTATCACAAGAGTTATCATAATCCCCCTATTATCTATCTTTATGAAAGAGCTGTGTCATTATTCAATATGGACAACTCAATCTCTATGGCAGTGAAGTTTCACTGTGTAAATTAGTATATAGAATTTCTCTTTAGATCATTGATGGTTGTTCTTGTTGCTAGTATTGCAGCCGAAACCTACAATTCCATGTATTCAGAACAAAACAGTCAATGAAAAGCAGGAAAATTATGTTGCTACCCTTAAAGATGATGCAAAACCTCTGAAGAACATGTCTGTCAAATCTAATCCTATTGTAAAGAAGATGTCATCTTCCAACACCATGTCCTCTTCATTGAGCAGCAATAAAAGAAGAGTCGCAGTTGCCATCCCGTGGGACTGTCTTCCTGCCAGCCTAATCAACCCTGGGAAGGTAATTGACAATATCATAAATCACTTTCAGAGAGTTCTAGTTGGCATATAAGTTTATAAGAAAGCAGTCTAATCTAAGACAAGGAACTCTTCCATCAATACATGTATGAGTAATTAGCAAATTTTGATAGTTGGAAAGTCCAAAAAAATGAAAAGGAACTCATATCGACAATCTAATTTTCTTTTGTTCTTAATGTTTGAACAAGCATTAAATGTTCAGTTAGACAAGGAGATTTATGTTAAATCATGCTAAAACATACCTTTGTTGACTGTTCTTATGCCATGTTTAGGTAGCTGACACCCTGGATTTTAAACATGGAAGTCTCGTATCAACATGCTAGTGGGATAAACTTAGAGCATGGACAAATCTTTCTCTTAAAGCAATTTCTTATGAGTGATATCTGTTTTTCTTTCTTTTGCAAAAGTTCATTTATTCTCACATCTAGACCCCTTGTCTTCAATGCCCTGGTACATGTATATCTTTCCTTCGGTTCTTTGTTGGTGTCAGGCTCACCTCTTAGATATTTCCATTGCAATTTCTCCTCAAGTGTAATCTAGTTTTTCTGTCATGAATTAAAGTTGCTTGATCTACATCATTTGTTCTACATTATCACTATGAATTCTATATCATGTGCGTGTACCCTCCACTTACTTCTTAATTGTTCTCTAAATAGGGAATGGTTAAAAGAAAAGAAATAGCTTTTCTAGTAGCAGCTGAGGCCCAAAGAGAAGCGGCTACAGCTGCAGCTCTTGTTAAAGGCCTTAGGTGAGTATGTTATTGAAAATATTTGTCATATTTTTTTCTTCATATTATCACAGTTATTAAAACTTTGAGCCAATCAAACTTTTTATGCATCTTCCATCTTAAATACTCTTGATGCTGGTTTCCCATGAGAGCTGAGGTTGTTATTAATCATTGTTTTATTCTTTTGTAACTGATAATGTGGTTTCTCCTATGAGTACTTAGGTTTTTGTCCCAGTAGATAAATCCAGGGTATTTTAAAGTTTAGGGGAATCACAGATGGCTCTCTTAGCTGGGAAAGCTCAATTATTGGGATAAAATGGTTAATTATTTGGTCTAAATTCTGAATGAATTATCACAACCCTAGTGAAGCACGTTTCTTAGCTTAGATTTGATGGAACAACCATCCCTACTTAGTTTTTCATGTTGTACTTAAGTAAGTGATGCATTCTTGTTAATTTAAGCACAAACTTGTTATGCTGTTAGCTTTCTCGCTCGTGGAAAAATGTTTCTAGAATAACTTAAAAGAGTATTGATTGCAAGGTTACATATTATGTGCAACAGATATGGTAACTTCAGTCCCATCATAAAAGTTGAAAACTTCCTTCTGTATCATCCAACACAAGGTTCTAATGCTTAGATCTATAACTATGGTTGTCTCCCCTATAAAGATTTGCACGAGCATATGCAGCCCCTCAATGTTCTAACCTCTATATGAAATATGTGGATTCTGCTAAATGATGAAATCAAATTAAAATGGTGGGTATGAATGATTGTGCATGGAGTGTTATAAATTTCCAAATGGAACACGTTTGTGGTTTTCTTAATTGAGTTAATTTCATTAGAAAAACTAAATGAATGAAAAACTAAATGAGCTAAAAAAGTCATGCTTCTGGTTTTCAGCATATTTGCAGATCTTCGCAAGTCTTCTATGGAGGAGAAGCTCCATGTCTCTCTGGCAAAGTTCTTTTCACTACATCAGCTCTTAGATCAGCCGAACATAGCCATTCAGAAAGATAACTTGACTGGGATACCCAAGCAACTGGCTCAAGAAGGAGAGAAGCTGTTTATGAAAACTGCATTGCCTAACAGTAGAAGGGTTCTAAATGCTCCAAACCCTGCAGAGGCATCCTGCGAAAATGAAAAGATAACATGGTCAAGAGGGGATGGCTTGAAGGAGATCCAAGAACTAAGGGCCAATCTCCGACAGGAATCACAGTCATGGTTCTTGAGTTTCTTGGAAAATGCTCTTAACAGTGGCTTCTATGCAGAGTCTCGAGCGAAGAAGGGTGTGAAGGATCGTAGCGGAGGGCCCTCCAAGGAATCTGATGAACTGATTGCTGTAACACTTTCACAGCTCAAGGATGCAAGTACCTGGTTAGATCAACTTCGAAAAGATGCAGGCACTGAAGCAGATGGATTACTCGGGACCATCGATCGGTTGAAACAAAAGATCTATGTTTGCTTACTTGAACATGTCGAATCAGCTGCATCGGCACTGGAAGTACGAAAAAATCGTGATTGATGTTTCTTTCAATTCTGAGCTTTTGAGGCTCCCAGGTTGCAGAATCCTCTGAATACCACATTCGACTGGAAGGTCCTTCCTCTAAAATGGTGAAGAGCATTTCCAGGTGAAGAAAAAAAATTAGCATCTGCTTGCAGACATGTACATGTTTCCTCAGAAATTGTTCAACTAATTTGCTGTTGTCAATTGTTACAGTTTATGCACCAGAAAAACTTGTTCTCTCACTCAACATGAGCTATACTTTGTTGGTTGATCCAAATTACTGTATGTCGACATATGACAAATTTTAGAACATGAATGCTATTTGTTTTGCATTTCTGGCTTCCTTTTGATACTTAAAGTTTAGGATTGAGATATCATGATCCACAATTAGATCAGCCATATATATATATATATATATATGTGTGTGTGTGTGTGTGTGTGTGCGCGCGCGCGCGCGCGATTTATATAGGTAAAGATGCTATTTTTAACTAAAAAGAATGCATTAAATATTTTAGATAGTTAGATTCTTATTGAAATTTAAATATTTAAGGGTAAATTTATAAAGGTGATTAAAAATATTTTATATATTTTTAAATATTTCTAATTGAAGTTAGATAACATTAACTACAATTAGTTATGTGAAATATCTTAGTATCTGAAAGGATATATGTGAAGAATTTTTTTATCATGAAAGGTATACATATTTTATTAAAATTTATAAGGGTAAATATGATATTTTAAATTTTTTTTTTTAAATAGCATATGAAACATTTTTATATATTTGATTTCTTAGGGATATTTATATAGTTTAGGGTAAATTTATAAGGGTAAATATGCACATTTTAGATATTTAAATATTTCTAACTTAAATTAGATAATGTTAACTACAATTATCTATTTACAGGGAGAAATATATACTTGAAAAACCTTAACATTTCAAGTATGTATACGTGACAATTTTTTTTATTACCATAAAATTATAAGGGTAAATGTAATATTTGTAAATTTTAAAAGGATATATATGTAAAACCATCTTTTTGGTTTCATAGGTATCTATAAATATGGAAGACCGTATCTGTAAATTTGACCGACGAGAATCTGACAGGGATTCCGCCGTAATCTTCTTTGTTGCTCCGCGGAGCTCGCGATTTCAACTGTCGCGCGAGTTCTGCTTCCGGACGCTCCCCCCTCCTCCAAATCGGGAGGTGGCGAGAACGAAGAAGGCATCGCCATTGTTGTTCTATGGTCAATACCTCTTCGTTCCCTTGTTTGCTCTCGAGAGCAGACCTTTTCACGGCGGATTAGTCCTGTCGCTTGTCATTTTCCTTCGGTTCGGTATCGACCGGCCGCGGAGGGCGAGACGTGGGGTTGTCGCATGGCAGCGGTGGAGGAAGCTGATGCCGTCGCCGGCGGCGGCCGCGGGCGCCTCCAGAACTTCACTCTGTATTCGGCTCGATCGGTGAGTGGTTGATCTTACATCCAAGATTGGATCTTTTTATCCCGGGTGGGAAGATCTTGTGTTGTTCGAAGTGGGTAGGATCTATGTTATCCTCTTCTGCTACTTCTCACCATTGATTCTTTGTTTCCTACGTTCTTGCATTGTTGCGTGAAGGATTCTGCTTCAGGCAGATTTTGCAGAGTTCTTGTGATCGATTCAATTTAATACGTGTGTTGGATGTCCCATTGTGCCGTAGATGTTTTTTGTAGTCGGAAGCGACGAAAGCAGGAAACAGTGGAGAGTTCTGAAGATCGATAGGTCGCAGCCTTCTGAGTTGAACATCTATGAGGATCCCATCACATACTCGAAAAGTGAATGCAAATGTTTGCTGGAGCAATTAGATCATGAGAACAATGTAACTGGTGGACTCAAGAAGATCACTGTGTGCTATGGGATTGTTGGTATGTGCAGCCTCGATCTCATGGAAAAGCATGATAGAGTTCAGATTCATGCATATATTTCATTTGCAGGGTTTGTCAAGTTCTTGGGCCCTTACTACATGTTGCTCATCACTGGGAGGAAGAAGATCGGTGCCATCTGTGGCCATGCCATCTATGCTGTCACCAGAAGCCAAATGATTTCACTTTCAGATTCTGCTCAAAGCTCCTACCTGCCCTTTGTTGGGGCTGAATACAGGTTACTGTCGATCCCTTCATAGGATTTCTAACGGAGATAAGAAATGATCAGTCCCAACCCATCTTGTTTCGGTGATCTATGTAGATACAAGAGGCTGTTACGCACAGTGGATCTGACAAAGGACTTCTTCTTCAGTTACTCCTACAACATAATGTGCAGTCTTCAGAAGAACATGTGTGATGGTGTGCCAGAGGAAGCTCTATATGAGACCATGTTCGTCTGGAACGAGTTCTTGAGTTGCGGTATCCGCAATCATCTCAAGAACACCGTGTGGACTGTTGCATTGGTACATGGATCTTTCAAGCAGGTAAGGTCTGGAAAGCATGGTTCGACTCTGCTCTCAAGACTTGATCTTTTCATGGCTTGTTCAGGGCAAACTTTCTCATGCCGGCAAAGATTTCACATTCACTCTCATTGCCCGACGATCTCGACATTTTGCTGGCACCAGGTCACCGGTAACTCTTCTCTTGCACGGTGGATCTTCCATGAAGTGCTTGACAGTGTCTATGCTGATCGCAGGTACCTGAGACGCGGTGTCGACGACAAGGGAAGAGTGGCTAATGATGTTGAGACGGAACAAATTGTCTTCTGCGATCAACCCGATGAGATTCCCCGAGAAATAACATCTGTTGTGCAGAACAGAGGATCCATACCTCTGTTCTGGTCTCAGGGAACTCGAAGACTAGGGTTTAAGCCCGATATCATCTGTAAGCTGCAGTGAGTGGTGGGTGCACTTCGGAGACCGATCATTAACGAGATGTTCCTCCTTGTTTCAGTGGAGAAGAAGGACGATAACTTCGAGGCGACACGGCTTCATTTCGAGAACCTTGTGAACAGATACGAGAACCCCATCATCGTCTTGAACATGATCAAGGTAGCAATCTATCAAGAACTGATCTTTTGGGACATGTAGTGATCTTTCTGTGATCCATCCAGAAGCAAGAGAAGAAACCTCGAGAATCATTGCTCACCGAAAAGCTTGTAGATGCAATAAATCATGTAAACAAGGATTTGCCGGAATCGGATCGGTTGATATACTTCCACTGGGACTTGCAAAGTATCTGTCGAAGGTATGCGGTGTCTTTGCTTCCACTGTGCTCTGTTCTCGATCTCTTCTGATCCAAGTCGATGAAATGTTGCAGAAGAAGCACAGAAGCATTGGCATTGTTGTGCAAAGTGGCAGCATGCGCATTGGATCTAACCGGCTTCTTTCACTGTCGACGAACGCCAACCATGGATGATGCTCTCAACTGGCTCAGCCTTCTGTACGCACTATAATTCCCGACATCGACATGTCTTGTGACATCCTCGTAATGCCACAATTCCTTATCTGCGACATGCTACAGGAACGACGACTCTGAACAGAGCTCTGATATCTCGCAGAGTGCATCTTCTTCACGCAGAACCCAACAGGATGGGAATGGCTTGGCTAAACCACAGAGGAGACAGAAAGGTGTCCTCAGAACAAATTGCATAGACTGCTTGGATCGCACCAATGCTGCTCAGATTGCATATGGTTTAACTGCTCTTGGTCATCAGCTGCATGCATTGGGGATTAAAGATGTCCCAGAGGTTGATCTAGAAGATCCATTGGCTGATGATCTGATGAACTTTTATCGCGAAATGGGAGACAGACTTGCTCTACAATATGTTGGTTCTGCAGCTCATGACAAGGTATTTCTACTTGCAGAGTTCATATTTATGTGCAAGTAGCATTATCTTCTATGAACTTACTTTCTCTTGACACAGATACCTTACAAGAACAATGGCAGATGGGTGCCATTAACACTATGGCCAGGATTACAGAGGAATCTTCAAAGATATTATAGCCATGCCTTCATGGATGCCAGGAAACAGGAGGCCATCAACTTGTAGGCTGCAACATTTTTTTTCCTATGAATGAACTTTTTTTTTTCTTCTGTAAACTCACTTTTTGATGCAGGTTCCTAGGGCACATTGTACCCTGGCAGGATAAACCAGAGCTTTGTGATTTGGATTCAGATCAGCATCATGATGTAGGGAGGTACCTTCATCTTTCTTCTTCACAGCAGTTCCACAAGTAGCTAACATAGTAGACAAGAGTGTGTTCATCGATTGATTTGCCTTTCATTTGTAAGAACATTGCAGCTTTCCATTTCAGATCACATTTCAGAAAATCCCTATCAGTTGGCAATGTCACATGTGAAGTCAACACAGATGAATCTAATACTGATGTAAGGACAAGAAGAAATGTGATCTCAGAGCTGCTTTCATATATGGATCTAGATGAGACTGACATGCCATATTCTAGGTGAGCTACTTCAGATTGCTCAATCTTTGTGCAATTAGAAGCTATTCTTCCTCTGATAATGTTTCTGCAGATCTATGCATAAGCACTGCTCATTGTGTTGTTCTATCTAAACTAAGAAATCAACACCATAGTAACTGTAAACTAATTAAATAAAACTTCAAATTTCTTTTACTTTTATTCTATTCAGTAGATCTTTGTGTAACTTTCCCAAGAAATTTAAGATTACTTGTTGGTCCCATGTCTTCCTAAACACAAACAGTATAATGCTCTTTCTTCTGTACAATAGGTAGACACTAGTAAGTTCTTCATCAAACTTGAGATTTCTTGACCTTGATTGGATTGCATCATCCGGGAATTCATATTAATTGGTAGGTAAACATTTACAAATAAATCATCTTCAACTTCTCAAATATTTGGTCAGGAATGTATGTGTAATTTTTTTATATTTTTGTTAAGTATGTTTGGACACTACTGATTATTCAAATAACAATAGATAGCTAATAATGCATCATGCTATTTTTTTTTTTTCACCTTCATATATGGAAATGAGGCTCTTTATTTTTTTTTTAGAGACAAGAGTTGTAATTACTTGCTACTTCTCATTTCAGACCATTGTTAAAAAGATTCCTATCAGATAGCAGCATCCAACATGAAGTCCACACATATGCATCTGTTTGTGATGCTACAACAAGCAATCATGTGATCTCAGAGCTGCCTTCAACCATGCCCGTCAATGGTAGTGATTTATCATCTTCCAGGTGAGCTACTTGAGATCATTCTATTCTTTTGCATGTTGTGTATTACCTTTATTGTTTTTGAACAGGAGTAACTGTGAATGTTGCCATCATGTTTCTGAGAGGAAAATAGTTCTTATATCATAGAAAAAAGTATGCATGAAATCAATGACTTATCATAATAACCTAGGGCTAGTCAATTTAAACCATACTGGACAATGTTTTACTCTATGCAAGTTCATCAATCCAGTAAAGAGTAGTAGTACTTTGGTCATTCTACATACATTCAGGTGAAAAAGAAAAAAAAAAAAAACCTAAGCTGGAAAGTAATTTAAATAGTATATGAAAGTGACATTTGATCCTGCTAGCTGCAAAAGCTATGAGCTGTGCAGTTTCAACTCATGAAATCTAATTTTTAATGACAGATAAACAACCTTGAAGCCTTGTATGTGCATATATATGGATCTTGTTTTCTTTCTTGTGCAGCTAGTGGTTGAAGAACAGTGATAGAATTCTCATCTACAAGGAATCTGAAAGTAGATTTCAGGCTTCAATACATAACCACTGATGTTAGCATAGACACACACTGGTAAAAATAATTGAGAGGGCAATTGTGATTGACTTGATGCATTGGAATCATGACAAGCACATAAAGTGCATTGCTTGTATCAAAATCAGGCGAAGAAGAGGGTGTCCTAAATTGATTTCTTTCTCTTCCTTGATGGCTTCATGATCTTATTGTGGGTGAAAAGTATAGTCATGTACTTTGATCAACACAGTTCTCGACAAGAAAATAATAACATTGTAGAACATAATTTTGTTGCCATAGTTGTTAATGCATATTGTGTATTACAGGGAGATGCGTTGGATGGGTAGATTTACCAATCTTGGCCAATATTTTGCTAATTTAGAAGAATGGCTTGCTTGGGTAGGGACACTCTGTTCTAGATGACCAGCTACTCAATTTGCTTTGCAGAGGAAAAGGCACTGGTGTTGATGTCAATAAGCCCCAACTCCATTGGAGCATGTACATATGTTGACAAAAATTGTTGCATGAATTAGTAGTAGTATTGAACATGAAACTTCTATGGCAGTAAGCTCCTGTGATATGCTATCTTAAAGGTAGATTGTTGATATGTGCCAACATGAAATAAAAAGTCTTGCTGTGCCAGATGATTTCCTTCTCTGCAATGGGCTTTAGTAGAGCTTTCAAACAAGTCCATCTTGTTTGAGCTTAGCATCACTCGGATGACGAGAAAAAGTTGGCATTTAGCATCTCATGATCAGGGAAGTTGAACATCTTTGATCCCCAAGAAATACTGCTAAAAACCATCCATTGGTGAGGATTGAGTCCTAAAATTAGCAATGAATATAATTGACATCCATTACTAATTGTGTATAGCAAGCTTTCATACTCCAAGACACATAAATCCATAATGACAATGAAATAGAAGATAAGATGAAAATGAGGTAATGCATCAAATTTATAGTCATGGTTCTAAGACATCAAGGCAAAAGAACAAAAAGGAGAAAAATAATATGCGGATAGGACTAGTTTCAGAGCTAAATAGTCAGATAGTAAACAAAAGCATGATAGAAGCACCAATGTGCTGCCTAGATAAAAACTAATCGAAGCACTCGTAAGTTGACACAGGCATATTGGACTTCGGTTACTCCCAACCTGAGGGAGCAGTAGGTGGCTCAGCCTCCCAACCAGATGGAGCACCAGCAGGAGCAGCAACAACATCCACCGGTGGAGATGGCGCTGGAGCAGGAGCTGCAGCTGCATCCCATCCATCCGCAGCTACAGGTGCTGTTCACAGAAAAACCAAAATATGTTAGACATGATCCTTGGAACACAAGGAATTGCACAAGTTAAGATGTTCTTTATATGGCTCAACGTGTAGATTGCCATCAAGAACGTCGTTACAAGAATGCACATAAAATATTTGTCGCAGATATAATTCGTTAAGCTTTTCATAATAAATAAGTAAACAATTAACATATTCTGCACAAATGTGAATCTTAAAAGTGAGATATACTGTTAAAAGCAAATAATTGCACATATTCTTCTTAAGCTTGAGCAAATAATTCAGAGGGTAAATATGAAATATCATTAACCTATGTCTTGTTAGGACATAATATTAGCATAATCTCATGGAATTCACTTTTTTTTTATTTCGGGATTGGTGTAACTGAGACTAACATCAAGATGGCACCATAGTGTATAAACAGAAATAAAATGATATATATCACCATATGGCCACTTCAACAAACCTTGACCAGCAGTCCACTCAACCCCAGCAACTGGAGGCACAGCAGCAGGTGCAGCTCCCACTTCAGGCATCCACTGTTCTGTGGTCCATTGATCATTTGGTACCATAGCACCATAATCAGGAACTGCACCAAAATCAGGAGCAACTGGAGCCTCTTCTTCCGCCTGTTCCTTGGCCTCCTCAGGATCTCTATAGAAGAACAGATCAACCTGCAAAGCCCTGGCTTAGTTGCAATGAAGATACTCAAAAGATGACAGACAGGACAATAAAGTAAAAAACTATGTTTTTAATTATATAATTCTTTAAGTACAAAGCTGAATAGTTATTTAAAGAAACTACTTTCTTCATTTATAAAAGATTAATAATATAGTTATTTAAGAAAGGTCCAACTTATTTGTCAATGGGAAAAAAAGACCAAAAATGGCACAGTAGTTTAATGAGTCTTTCTTTTTCCTTGGATTGGAACCAGGGGACCCTGCAAACAGCCAGTTCTTGAGTGTTCTAAAAGCTTATATTGATGGACACAAGACAGTTCTGGAAAAGAGCGTGTATGGCTTAAAAGATCTATACTTCACTGTGCTCCTGATTTACACAAATGGTTCACCATGCAACTCCTTGCAAAGGCTGCCAATAATATACATTTAATAATGTAAAAATCAAATGAAACATGTATCAAACTGTATTATGACTTTTCAAAAGCCTAAAAAGGGTGGTTAATCAATTAATGCCTTACTATGATGTAACCTTACCATTACTTCCCATTTACGACCAAGAGGAATAGTGCCACGCATCTGCAGAACCATCCTTGCTAAAAGCCAAAAGAGGCAGCCAATGCTGTGCTTTCCTTTATTGTTTGCAGGGATTCCGATGTCAACATAACGCATGGGAGAGTCCGTATCACAGAAGGAAATTGTTGGAATGTTTCCCAGAGCAGATTCCTTGATAGGCTGTTTGTGAAAGGATCAGGCATTCTTAACTAATCTATTTTAGCCAAACAGAAAAAAATAATTTCTTTCACCGACTTTTTTTTACCTGGTGATCAGTTCTTGGATCAGTAAGGATTAGAAGACGTGGCTCACTAAAGGATGTCTGAAGCTGATTGGTAAAGGTTCCAGGTGTGTGCCTCCCTGCAATAGGATGAGCACCTGTGTACTGTGCAAACTTCAAAACAGCTCTCTGACCATATGGTCTTGCAGATTGGACAATAATATCCTGAGGGTTCTCAATCGCAACTATGACCCTAGCAGCTAACTGAAGCTTCTCCCAAGTTTTGCCAAGGTTGATGATGTGGACACCTGAATGATTAAGTAAATGAAGGTTTGAGAAACATAGCTATGTACATCATGGTGCTTGGTTCCATAAAAAACAAGTTAACAGATTCACAATAAAAAACAAAAAGAAAACAGAGATAAAAGTAAAGGAATAAACAAATACCTGTACAAATAGTAAGAGTTTCAAAGAAGTGAAAATCAAATCAATCCTCTAGAATCAAATGAAACTTTGATGACGCTCGATTATATATAAGCTAATGTAAGAGTTGTAATGTGATCAGCAAGGTGCAGTCCTATTTCAGATCCAACTGGCCTTTCTATGAATCAATTCATCAATGCTGATTACTTTTTGTTTAGTAAGGTACCTCATTACTTCAGTCATAATTAATTTAGACTATCAATACTAGTCATATTTTGGAGTACCAAAAGCACTAGAAACAATAAAGGATTACTGGTAAGGGTTTCAATGTGGTACATTTGGCATTATAAAATTTCATTTCTTTGCCAGAATTGACATACTGCTAACCACCTTGCATATGACGAGTGGCAATCACTACATAAATAAAATATACTAAAATAGTTCCACTCGCAAGAACTCCATATTTATGAATGCAAACTATCACAGTCAGCTTACAACTTTCCTTGTTATTTGCTAATGATCATTTTCCAAGTCCTTGAGAATAAAATAATGCTAAGTAATAATATAATTTGTGTTAATGAAAATTTGAAAAGCAGTCAAACTAGTTGGTTACATATAAAATGTGAACCAATACAACCTGTAACCAACGACTAAAAATATGATACGGCATTCTCAAGAAACAATTCACCTCATTCAGGACCAATATGCATTCTTTGATGTAATTTTCAGTGTATAGAGACCCTTGGCCTCATCTTATTGCTTTCTACCTGCATCTTCATAATGATAACATAGCTAAGCACCCTCCTCGATTACTTGTTTTTTCAACAAAACCCAACATAATCCACAACAGGAGGCCTCCAATACCATTAGTGCACATCTTCGTATCATAAAAATGAGATGTCATTTGCTTGGAAACCTTAAGACTTTTCACACAAGGCCCAGAACACTGCAAACCTATGATTTTACCTATATTATGGACCAAGCTCAACGTTCTACACCATAAAAATTCCCATCTTTACTTCACCACAGCAATCTCTTCCCAGACAAACAAATCCTTCATCTCACAAACGGAATAACAGTCACAATCACTTATAGCGATCGATCATGTTAATTCCAAAATAAAGCCTATAAATTTCCTCCAACAACGACTCAAATGGTTTCTTCGAATTAGTTCGTTGCCACTCGCATCTAACATATAGCATCATAATGGGAAATGGAGTTCAGAAACAAGACGAGAATAAACTGGAAGCACCACCAAATGCTTCGGAAGACGGATCTGGCATAAAGAGAATAAAGAAAGTGGATCGGGAGGTTACCGTCGTTTCGTCGCTTGTAGACGTAGCGCTCCATCTGGAAGTCGCAGTTCCTGGCGCCGAGGTGGACGGCGGCAGCGAGCATCATCTGTATGTCCTGTTCCTTCTGAGAGAGCACCCGCGTAGCCATGGCCGCAATCGGGGTTTGGGTTAGGGCTAGAGGAACAGGGGGGGGGCGAAACCCGAGCCTTGATCTGGGAGCAACGGCGGCGAAGCGTGGAAGAAAGTCGAGGCAAAAGCTTCTTATCTCTCGCGGAAAAACCCTAAGATGTCGTTTCCGGTGATAAGGACTAAATTACCCCGCTCATTGGACCAGGGTCTCAACCCGGTTCTTGGACGGTTCGATTTCGAGCGGCTCAATTAACTTCTCGGTTGTTTAAATATTCTTTATATCTAACTAAATATATAATAATCCGAACCATTTAACATAATTGCTCTCATTTTTATCCTAATTATAAGATAATATAATATACTGTTCATATTTTTTAGTATCTGATTTGTTATATTTATTGCTAAGTTATTGTCCAAACACATTATCACCGAATCTAGATCTATTTTTTGAATATCTATTAGTATTGTGAAGTGAGATAATTCTAAGATGACCCTACAAAATTATATCAGGATTGAGCCAAACAAATATTTAATTAATTTAATAAAGATTCTAAGAGATCGAGAGTAATCAAAGAGTATTATTCTAAATTAATTCAAAGACGCACTTAACAGGCCTTTTACGGTGAGCTTTTATAACTCTTGAATTTAAGTGAGATGTTTATGTAAAATCATCAACCATTATTTAATAGTAAATATTTAATAGTAAAGATGCGCACTAAATCATCGATTTATGTTGACTTTTAGGATTATCAATTAATTTATAAATTTGAGTGGGTCTGTGTGCTTGTATTACGTCGAGTCAATGTCATTATGGGATAATTATTTGGTTGACATGTTAAGTTGATGGGATAGACAATTGGATGTGATATGTCATCAGGTTATTTATATACCTGAAATCCCTTATCACTTGTCTCTTCTTCGTGTTTCAATGCATAGGGAGGATCAGGATATGATAATCTATTTAAAATATGCTACTCGATCGTGTTATATATTATATGAGTGGCTATGTTGAACTCATGTCGCTAGAGATATACTTTATGATTGAGTTTAATCATGTCATTGTCTAGTAATACTTTATGGTCGGATTTGACCACATCATAATCAAGAGAGATTTCATGGGTGGGTTTAACTACATTTTGATCGGATTACTTACACCTTATAGCTCTATTTGTCACATGTATCATTGGCTATTATCACTTTGGACTCCATATTACATTATAGACACTATGATAATTCATATCCACTTGTCTGATTTGGTTAGTTTTTTGCAAGCATATCATTTTGATTATCATGCATAATCCGATTTGATTTAGTTTCTAACTATTCATGATCATTGCTTACTGGTTGATTTTGAAGAGTCAATTGGAAGACTCTATATTAAGATTCGATTAAACTATCAAGGATCCGAAGAGATAGCAATCTCAATGCTTAATCTTCTATAGCCAACCTATACCTACCACATCGTCCTTTTAGTTAGACTATGAGCAAGCTAAGAGATAAGTGTAAGAACTCAAGGGTCACATTATCCCTTTATAAGGGGTATCAAATCTTTATTTTTTTCATACCTCTTGTGAAATTTGAGCTTGAACCTTTTTTATTTTTATGCTTTAGAATGCTTAGTGGACTCCCAAACCTCATATTCGAAAGTCCAATATTTCTTCTTCTTCCTTTTGATCTTAAGTTTAGACCAATCACCTCTCATCCCCAATAATCCCATCTCTCCTCCTTTGTCTCATCCCCAATAATCCCATCTCTCCTCCTTTGATGAGGTCATAGTTGCTATGGTAAGAGAGATCGTCCTTTTAAGAGTGATGCTTTCATATAGTGGAGTCTAAAAGTTTATGTTTGACTTATTTGACTTTGGTTGTCATATTAGTTGTGAATACTTGGACTAGCTGCCTTCTTTTCATAAGAGTTTAAGTTTATAATTATTTAGCCTAGTATTGATTTGAATTACTATTTTTCAACTTAAGATGCGGAGGTGGGGCTTCAGATCTCTTTATTTCCCTTTTGTCGAGATTTTTAAAATATAAAGATTTCACTCACTTAAATGATATCGAATTCTTGGCACTATTTTATGTGTTTGTTAGGGAATATCATGGTCTTGATATTAATTGATGCTAACACTATTATGTGCTACTATAATACGTGCTTTAGAGGCTCAACTTACTTTGATTTGTTCTGAAATAGTTGCAAGGTTTGGAGGGTTTGAGCTCCAACAAGGGCTGGAAAATTTTTTTATATTTCTTAGATGAGGGGTGGTCTTTCAACCTTACTTGGGCATGTAAAAATTTGCTAATACTCCTCAAAAGTGGATGATCCTCTAGATGTTGACATGTTGATTACTTTGTCCAAGTCTTCCACCATCATTGAGACAAACTGAGTAGTGAGCAAACTTAGTTTTATACTTCAAAATGAGTAATCAAGGCTTTTTTATCTTTATTTCTGAACCCTAACTCATATAATTTTTTATTTAGTTTTTTCATTTTGGATTTCACTATAAGACTTTCCCATACTATCAACAAGAGGAGGGGTAGGAACAAGTCGGGAGGCAACAATAAGAGTATTTGTGTGAGTAGTTGCAAGTGTTGTCCATCCTCAGATTGGCCACTTGTCTATGTCGAAAGAGGAGAGGTGGGCGTTGGCTCAGTCTTTGGACAATTGGCTAGTGGACCAAGAATCCTCTTAAGGGAGCAAGAGGAGGATGACCGAAGGCCCTTGTTCTTGAGATGGAGTAGAGTAGGCTCACCATGACTCCTCTAAGGGGAGGCAACGATAAGTCACTAGACTCCTCTCTCAAGCTAGTCTTATGGCATGACTCATTTATTTGTGTATAATCTTTATCCTATCGAACGAGAATGGTTTGTTAAGAAATCTAAGGGTGACATCACATGCGCAATGAAAGAACAAAAAAATAAAATCCTCAATTTTCCAATTCGTGTTCGTCATCATGCATAGATTGATGCACAAAAACCTACGACACAGAAAACCACGTGTGAGATAGTTGTGTTACATAGAGAGATCGTATATCCTTGAATCCCTACATATTTGTAGAAGTGAATGAAGGAGGTTAAGTGTCCTCCTCTCTAGCGATGATCCACACAGCAAGGCTGCAATGACGCTCCTTAAATCTTCACACCTGTTATCTGAGGAGGAGAAGGAGAGAGGAGAATAGGAGGTGGCTACCAAGAAGCCCCAACCTATGGGCCTTTATTTCCCTCATATTTATAGAGGCCTCCGGTTAACCCTAATGGATTCTGTCTTATTAGGTATTGGATCTTCATCCAATTACCCAAGGCTCTTGGATTAATGGGTCTTTACCCAATAATATCTTATTAGCTCTTATTGGATCTCATTCATGGGATCCAATAATTCATTGGCTTATTGGATATCTAATAAGATATGAGCTCCAACGGATATTTCACATCTGAACCTCTACTCGTCGCAACACATACCATATATGTGTGACCCTCTAGACCCAATATCGAACTGGCCGTGAGTCATACCTGTCAAGACTCCTACTCACTCGACTCATCGACTGTAGACGTATTAGGCCACTACGCCGTAGTCCCCAAACGATACAGGGGAATCCAATCCATTGGACATGTCAATCATCATTTATCGTGTATCTATAGTCCCTTATTCATCTAATATCCCATAGACCATATTCCGGGCATGGTGCTGTCAGACCCATACGATTTCTACTCGAGTCTCGCTCTAATCAGATCATCTCGAAGAACTCTTTCTCTCTCAATTCGAATGACCCTCATTAAGGATTTATCTAAGCAAGAAAACATGTGATATTCCTTTCATGACACTGAGAGAGGATGATCCTCTATCGATACTCAATTGCCCTCGTAAGGATGGCTGCCACTCCCGATAACCGGTTGTGCTAGATTTGAAAATTTTCAGATCTATAAGTCTGATAATTTTCAGATCTATAAGTCCGATATCAAAGAGTTGAGTACTCATACAGGACATCATTGGTGTCTCAAGTCTAAGAACTAGATACACCACTAGGACAAGGAATCATTGTCTGACAATGAGGTATCATCAACCATCCAGTATTTCATAAGCGGATCATCAGTGAACTCATTCTACAATGGGCGCCTACGCGGTATCCCTAGTGTCCCCACATGAATAACTACGAGGCCAGCCACCTCTATCATATGGACGGGTATACAACACATTAGTCTATCCGATCATCTCAATGTCCCTCTCGAGTAACCTATGACCGAGATTATTTAGGGTCTGTGTTTAAAGGCGAATCAGTCTCATTATTATGATATCATCACGATCCGATTTCCACTACTCAGATCCTAGACATTACAATATATATGTAACGGGTAATATAAAGCAAGGTATGCAGTACCGAATGGTACCGCCCGGTACGGGCGGTACGTACCGGTACGCGGACCGCTCGGTACCGCTACAGTGCTACAGTGAATCACTGTAGCACCGCTACAGTGCTATAGAAATATATTGCAACAGCGCTGTAGTGCTACAGTATGAAAAAAATATATATATAATTGTTCGGTACACTATGGTGTACCGCTCGGTACGCCAGTACCGTACCGTACCGAGCTCAGGTCGAAACGTCGGTACGGTACGACGAACCTTGATATAAAGTGAGAAAAACATCAAATAAATAATAAACAAAAAGAGTGTGTATCATGTCACATGTGTCATCACTCACATGATTAGTTTGTAAGGCACCTATAATTAACACAAGCAACCTTGCATGTGATTACATTGAAATTGTTCGAACATGAGTATCA
>LVTN01001932.1:16373-37850 GCA_001649415.1 Musa itinerans | reverse complement strand
TGGATATGTTAGTCGCTTGCTGAGCTCTTTATGCTTACCCCATTACTATATAAATTTTTCAAGGTAGCTTGTCACGCACTGAAAAGCTAGAATTGGGTTGAAGCAGTGAAAGGCTAGAAGATTTTTGGGCTAATCTTTGTTGGTTGATAGGTTTTTTGTTGTATAGTATACTTTACTTCTAATGTAATGTTAAGGATATGTTGATACTTATGTGCTGTAAAAGTTTAAAGGACCGCACATGTTTATGGAATGATAAGTTTAAGTTGTATATGGATATGAACTCATGGTAAATATTATTTTCGTGATTGTATATATTTCTATGATTATGGATTTGTGTTGTGGTTGATGTTTAGTTGAGTTGGCTTGGATTTTATGAATCTCTGAGTGAAGTGGAGTATGATATTATGAAATGTATAGGTTTATGAATTGTGAATGTTGAATTGATTTGAATGGTTCTTAGTATCCTCAAATTGTTAGATTGGATCCTGGATTGAATTGATGATGAATTATAATATTATCGATTTTAGACAAGGTCACACCTCCTAAATGCGATAATTCGGGGGGCGTGACAATAACTCAGTCTAAAATTTACTGGTGAAGATCCTATCACGATCACTTATAATGGACTTTGGCATCCCATACAGTTTAACAATATGTTCTATGAAAATCTAGGCAATACTAGCAATAGTGTAGGGATTTCGCATAGCACAAAAATGAGCATATTTCATAAGTCGATCAACCACCACGAGAATTGTGCTTTTACCTTTCGAAGGTGGCAACCCTTCAATGAAGTCCATAGAGATGTCAGTCCACACCGAGTCCAGTATGGGTAGTGGTTGTAGCTTCCCTGGACTTGCCACGATTTCACCCTTGTGCTGTTGACATACATCACATTGTGCCACATATTTAGAAATAATATTTTTCATCCCTCTCCAATAAAAATTTTGCTTCACTCTTTTATAGGTTCATAGGAATCCGGAGTGCCCTGCTGAAGGTGTGGAGTGCATTTCATACAGGATGATTTTGATCCTAGGGGAGTCGGGTATAAGAACAATGCGACCTGTGTAACGTAGATCCCTCGAATCCCAAGTGTTGTGAGCTATTGAACTTGGATCCTCCAATTTTCTTATGATGTTGTTGATCTCTGGATCCTTCTTCCATTCTTCCCTAATGTCCTCGAGGAAGCCGGTGGTAGGACGGGAGATGGCTAAAAATTTAGCTTGCTCAAGTAGCCGTGAGAGAGCATCTACAACAACGTTTTCTTTCCCCTTTTTGTAAATAATTTCATAATCAAATCCAAGAAGTTTGGTTACCCATTTTTGCTACTCAAGGGATGATATCTTTTGCTCCAAAAAGTACTTGAGGCTTCTATGGTCAGTATTAATTTGAAATCGCCGGTTGATCAGGTAGGGTCTCCACCTCATTATTGTGTGCACAATGGCGAGCATCTCCTTATTATATATTGACATATTTTGAGTGGTCGACCATCTTGTATGAGAATGGCTCCAATTCCAACTCTAGATGCGTCGGCCTTAATGATGAAGGGTCGGTTGAAATCTGGTAGCGCTACTAGTCGACGTCATGACTGCCTTAAGTTTGTCGAAGGCAGCGGAGGCTTTGTCCGACCATTGGAATATGTCTTTCTTTAGTAGAGAAGTGAGGGGTGCAATGATCTTCCCATAGTCCTTGACAAATTTTTGGTAGTAGCCCGTTAGTCCAAGGAACCCATGTAGTAATTTCACGTTTGTAGGTTTCGACCAGCCTTGTATTGCTTCAATTTTTGTTGGGTCTACTGCCACTCCTTCTTTTGATATTTTGTGCCCAAGGTACTCTACTTTTCGCTGGAGAAAGCTGCACTTTGGTTGCTTAACAACAAGAGTATTCTCCCGAAGGATTGTCAAAACAACCTATAAATGCTGAAAGTAAGTCTCAAGAGAAGGGCTGTAAATAAGAATATCATCGAAAAATACCAGCACAAATTTATGAAGAAAGCTCCAAAAAATATCGTTTATGAGACTTTGGAAGGTTGAAAAAGCATTAGTGAGTCCAAAAGGTATTACCAAGAATTCATAGTGGTCGTCATGTGTGCGGAATGCAGTTTTTGGAATGTCGTCTTCACATACCTGAATTTGGTGGTAATCGGATCGGAGGTCCAACTTCGTGAAGACTCGAGCTCCTTTTAACTCATCAAGAAGTTTATCCACCACTGGTATTGAGTACTTTTCCTTGATGGTGATGCCATTTAAAGCTCGGTAGTCGATGCATATCTGCCAAGTTCCGTCCTTCTTGCGTACAAGTAGCACCGGTGAAGAATAGGGGCTGCAACTTGGCCGAATCACCCCTATTTCAAGCATCTCCTTTACAATTATTTCAATTTCATCCTTTTAGAGATGATGATAATGGTATGGCCGAGTGTTCGCTAGTGGCTTGCCCGGAAGGATTGAAATCCGAAGGTCATGTTGCCGAAGAGGAGGAAGACCGCGCGGCTCAGCAAAAATGTTGGCAAATTCAACAAGCAATTGGGCAAGATTTTGATCTTCAATTTCTATTTTCTTCCCATTTGGTTGCTTTTAGAGATGCATCAAAAAGCCACCAGTTACTTTGTGTAAAACTTTCTCCATTCGTTGGGTCAAAACGATGGTTACGTTGCTTTCGCGCTTCCCGCGTAGGATGATCTGTTTGCCTTTATAGTAGAATTTCATAATTAACTTGGAAAAGTTCCAAGAGACATCATCTAGTGTAGTCAGCCATTCTATGCCAAACACGGACTCATAGTCATCAATTGGTAGGAGGAAGAAGTCAGTGATAATTTCTTAGTCTTGTAGTAATAGTTTCACTTACGGGCATCTTTGGTCGCACTTTAGGATTCTACCGTCGGCGACTTTTACATCGAACTTGCTGCAACCTTCGATGTAGAGCACCATCTGAGCAGCAACCTTACTATTTAGGAAGTTATTAGTGCTGCTCGTGTCGATGAGAACAGTGATCGGTTGTTGTTTGAGAAGGCCTCCAACATTCATCGTTTGTGGGTTTGAGTAGTCGGCTAGCGCATGTACCATAAAGTCTATCGATCGTGGCTCTTCTTCTGCATGTTCCTCATGTTCGAGGCTCTCTTATGAATGTTTAATGACCTCTTCTACTACTAGTTCAATCACAAGAAGTCTCCCTTTTCTATAGTGATACTCACGGTTCCATCGCTCGTCACAGTGCCAACATAACCCCTTCACAGATCGCTCCCGAAGCTCTTCTCTTGTCAACCTTTTAGTGTAGGGGCTCGGTTGACAGTAGGGGGGCTAAGGGCTTTGGTATTGCTGGTTGGTGAGTGACCCTAATGTTGAATCTCGGATTTTGATGATGAAACTAATTGATAAGTATTTATGATTTGATCTACATTTTGAATGATGCAGGATGCTTCGATTAGGGAGAGACAATTAAAGCAGGAAGAATCAAGTTGGGTTGGAGGAAAACGTGTCAGAAGATTGGACGTCGGGCCGGAGGATCGATTGACGTATCGACAAAAGGTTTTGGGCTATGGATTCGGGCATCGGGCCAAGAAGAGTGGAAATTGCGCCAAGGATATCGGAGTTGCGGTGGTCAACTGGCCGATTAGGCAATAGGCCGCAAGAGAGGATGATGCGTCGAAGAATTGGACGAAGCATCGTTGGACCAACGACATGTCGGACAACATTATTCATGCTTAGTAATAATTGTCTAGATCAAAGTGTGTTTTTACATGTGCAGGATTAACTATGATAGCAAGGCATAAAGCAAAATGAAGTCCCGGAGTCAAGAACGTGATTTCGTTGGGAGTTCAAGAGTTCGTTAGAAGTCCGGACGTTCATCGGAAGTTCTATCGGAATTGACCGAGAAGTTCTAGAGCTTGCCAAAGAAGCTCATTGGAACTCACCAAGAAGATCATTATGAAGTCTAGGAGCTTGCTGGGAGTCCGCTGGAACATTGCCAAGAGATCGTCGGAAGTTCGTTGAAAGATCGCCGGAAGCTCACTAGAGGAAACCTAGACTTACAGACTTTGTTTAGCTTAGTAAATATCTTAAAATTCATAGTTAGCACATAATTAGGATTAGAATTGGGCCAACCCAATTAAAGGATAGTTGGGCCAAGTTTAGGCTGTGTTGGGCTAAGAGAAAGGCCCAAATAGTGACCAAACAGGTGAAACCGTCGTGACATAGTCTCCGAGACTGTGTCAGGTGGTGATACCGCCCAGACATGGTCTTCTAGGCAGTGGTACCACCAGACTGGGTGGTGGTACCATCCAGTGTCAGACTGCAGGCGGTGGTACCGCCCGTACCCTAAAATTTTAGGGGTTTAAATTTTTGGCTCCAAATTTGAATCCATTTGGGGCCTATAAATATCCCAGCTATTCCTGCATAGATAAGTAAGAAATATTAAGCAAAACTCTATGATTCTAAAGTTATAAACCTTAGAAAGTTTAGTTCTCTCCTCCCAAAGCTTAGAGAGAGTTCTAAGAGAGGTGTGAGAGGGATACCTTGTAAAAGAGGGTTGTAAGGGTTGTCTCCTAAACCCGGTAAAAGGAGAAGAGGGGTGTAAGAAGGAGGTTGATCTTTGCCTATTAAAGAAAGATCAATAGTGGATGCTGGTGGCCTCGACGGAAGAAGAATCGGCAGAGTGGATGTAGGTTATGACGACCGAACCACTATAAAACTGCTATGTTCTCTAGTTTGCATTTTATTCTTTCTATTACCTTATTGCAAACCTCTTTAAGTACTTACTACCTTCAATTTATTACATACGCTTTCAAGTTAAGTTTCCGAAATTGGTTTTTCGTCGGAAACAATTTTTATCGTACGAAGTTTTTCAAACCGATGTAGTTTTTATCGCTACACTAATTCACCCCCCCTCTTAGTGCTGACCTCGGACTCTCGATCCTAACAATTGGTATCAGAGCCTCATGATTTCTCAATTAGTTTAACACCCAAGAGAAATGGCTCTTTTCAACTTTCAAGAGGGTCACTCTCTCATTCGTCCTCCCTTTTTCAATGGGACGGACTATACTTATTGGAAAACTCGAATAAGAGTTTTCTTGCTTTCATTGAATCTTGATTTATGACATATAGTCAAATCCGGTTTTAAAAGGTCTTCTCTTCCAATGAAAGATTGGAATGATTTGGAGAAGAAGGCTTTTTCTCTAAATGCAAAGGCTTTGAATGCCTTATTTTGTGCCTTAGACAAAAACGAATTCAATCGGGTTTCTTTGTACGAAATGGCTTTCGATATTTGACATATTCTTGAAATCACACATGAAGGCACGAATTGACTAAAAGATTCTAAAGTAAATTTTTTGATGCACGATTTTGAAATGTTTTGTATGGAACCAAGAGAGACTATTGGAGACATGTACACCCGCTTTACGAATATCGTCAATAGTCTAAAAGGACTTGGTAAATGTTTTTCGGATTTTGAACTTGTAAACAAGATTTTGCGTTCTCTTAATAAGAGTTGGGATTCAAAAATAATGGCTATTCAAGAATCGAAAAACTTGAACCAATTTCCAATCGAAGAACTAATAGGGTCCTTGATGACCTATGAAATGACGTGCAATGCACGTAAAGAACTTGAGAACCACCTTCCAAAGAACAAGAAGGATTTCGAACTTAGAACATTTGAAGACCACTCGAGCATAAGCTCAAGTGATGGTGAACATGAACTTCTCACTAAGAAATTTAAAAAGTTCAGAAAACAAGAATTAAAGAACAAGAACAAAAAGAATGCAAC
This sequence comes from Musa itinerans, assembly GCA_001649415.1. Taxonomy (NCBI): domain Eukaryota; kingdom Viridiplantae; phylum Streptophyta; class Magnoliopsida; order Zingiberales; family Musaceae; genus Musa; species Musa itinerans. Next base: position 32,096 of record LVTN01001932.1, on the reverse strand, counting down.
AACTTGCTTTAAACACAAGAAGAAGAACACAAAGTGGGATGAATCGAGCTCCTCCAAAGATGAAGAGAAAATCAACAAAGGTGAGGTGGCAAACTACGCCTTAACGGCTTTCGACGTTGAGGTAATCAAAACGCCTTTAGTTTATTTTGAAATTACAAGATATTTTTCATAAGTTATTTTTAATTTAGTTTAGAATTAATTTTCTTGAAAAGTGCATGTTTAATAATGAAAATAAAAAAATAGGAATCATGCTTATCATTCTAATAATTTTGAAAATAATCATGAAAATTACATGTTTATGATAAATAAAATGATTTTGATTAAAAATGCCTTATGAAATCATGTTTGATGATATCATGCCAAATAAATTTATTTTTTAAAATATGCATGAAGATTTTTAAGGTTTATGGATTATCATTTTTTTTTTTAAAGAACGTGGCCTTTTCAGTTTTAAACTATAATATATGTTTTCATACAAAAACTTGAGTATAATGATTTGAAATCATGTTTAATGGTTTTATAATTCGAAATTATGCATGATGAATCTTACGATTTACGGATTATTGATTTTTACCATACTGAAAGTGCCTTATTGATCTTTGTCGTAATAAATCTTGCACTTTTGGTTTTAAACATGATACATGTTTTGATTTGACATAAATGAAAAAGGCATGCTTGTATGAAACAAATAAAAAGAGAATAGGTTTCTCCTTGAAAGATTTCTTTATCGAGTTTAAAAAAAAAGGAGAGATTAACGAATCTATCTATATATTTTTTTATGAATCTCTTGAAAACGATCTTGATTTGATGATTTAAATTTAAATTAGCTTTATCTTGATTTTTTAAAATTTTTAACTTGAGATTTCTTAGGTGTTAAACCAAATGAGAAATATGAGGCTCTGATACCAACTGTTAGGAATGAGTCGGCACTAAGAGGGAGGGGTGAATTAGTGCAGCGGTAAAAATTATGTCGGTTTTGAAAATCTCTTCATTTCGTACGATAAAATCCGATTTCGGAAACATGAAAGCATATGCGAGTGTAGGCATAGTAAAAGCATAGTAAGAAGGTAAGGAGGTTTACATTAAGATAAATTTCACAAAAGAAAAGGCAAACCGGATTTTTATAGTGGTTCGGTCGTCATGACCTACATCCACTCCGTTGATTCCTCTTCTATCAATGCCATTGGCATCCACTATCAATCATTCTTTAATAGGTGAAGATCAACCTCCTTCTTATAGCTCTCTTCTCTTTTTACTGGGTTTAGGAGATAACCCTTACACCCCCAGTCACTCCTCTCTCAAACTATTCTAACACTTAGAACTTTCAAAGGAGTTTCACATAAGATTACAACAGAGTTTCTTTTCTTTTTCCTCTCAATACTTGTGTAAGTTAACCAGGGATGAGAGGGGTATATATAGGCTTCAAGTTGATTCAAACTTTGAGCCAAAAAAGGTCTCATCCTAGGTTTCCTGGGTACTGGCAGTACCACCGTTGTTCCTGGGCGATACTATCATCGCAGGATCCGCTATCGGTCGGTACCACCACTGGCAGCATTGCTGCCGGCGGTACCATCACCCAGATTTTCTAGGGTGTTGTACCCCAGGCACTAGCGATGCCACCGTCGGCCAGGGTTTCAGCACCCTGGTTGGGCCTAGAATCCGACCTAAACTAGCCCAACTTTGGGCCGAGTTGAACCCTAACAGAGTTGATGAGATTACCTCCCAATCCCAAACCCAATTATGTGCTAACTATGATTCCTAAGTCATAATTTAAGCAAGATAAGTCTAGTTTCTTTCGGCGAGCTTCCGACGATCTCTCGAAAATGTTCTAGCGAACTCCCGACAAGCTCCTAGACTTTACGACGATCTTCTTGGCGAGTTCCGATGAGCTTCTTTGGCAGAACTTGGTTAGTTCTAGAAGAACTTCTAACGAACATCGGGACTTCCAACAAACTCTCGAACTCCTAATGAAATTACGTTCATGACTCCGGGACTTCATTTTGCTTTATGCCTTGCTATCATAGTTAATCCTGCACACACAAAAATACACTTTAATCTAGATAATTATTACTAAGCATGGATCATGTTATCCGGCATGTCATTGGTATGGAATCGGCGCTTCGTTGGATTCTTCGACGCATCGTCCTCTCTTGTGGCCTATTGCCCAATTGGCTAGTTGACCTCGCAACTATAATATCCTTAGCGCAACATCCGCCCTTCTTAGAACAATGCCCGAATCCATGGCCCGAAGCCTTCTGTCGATAAATTGACTGATCCTCCAGCCCGACGTCCAATCTTATGACATATTTTCCTCCGACCCAACATTATTCTTCTTGCTTTAATTGTCTCTCCCTAATCGAAGCATCCTGCATCACTTAAAATGTAGATTAAATCATAAAAACTTATCAATTGGTCTCATCATCAAAATACGAGATTCAACATATATACGTATATATATATATATATGTGTATACATATATACATGTATATATGCATGCATATATACATGTATAAATGTATACATATATACATGTATATATGCATACATATATACATGTATATATGTATGCATATATACATGTATATATGTATACATTTATACATGTATATATGCATGCATATATACATGTATATATGTATACACATATATATATATATATACGTATATATGTTGAATCTCGTATTTTGATGATGAGACCAATTGATAAGTTTTTATGATTTAATCTACATTTTAAGTGATGCAGGATGCTTCGATTAGGGAGAGACAATTAAAGCAAGAAGAATAATGTTGGGTCGGAGGAAAATATGTCATAAGATTGGACGTCGGGCTGGAGGATCAGTCAATTTATCGACAGAAGGCTTCGGGCCATGGATTCGGGCATTGTTCTAAGAAGGGCGGATGTTGCGCTAAGGATATTATAGTTGCGAGGTCAACTAGCCAATTGGGCAATAGGCCACAAGAGAGGACGATGCGTCGAAGAATCCAACGAAGCGCCGATTCCATACCAACGACATGCCGGACAACATGATCCATGCTTAGTAATAATTATCTAGATTGAAGTGTGTTTTTACATGTGCAAGATTAACTATGATAGCAAGGCATAAAGCAAAATGAAGTCTCAGAGTCAAGAACGTGATTTCGTTGGGAGTTCGAGAGTTCGTCTGAAGTTCGGACGTTCGTAAGAAGTTCTGTCGGAATTGACCGAGAAGTCCCGGAGCTTGCCAAAGAAGCTCATCAGAACTCACCAAGAAGATCATTATGAAGTCTAGGAGCTTGCCGGGAGTCCGCTGGAACATTGCCGAGAGATCGTCGGAAGTTCGCCGAAAGATCACGGGAAGCTCGCTAGAAGAAACCTAGACTTACAGACTTTTTTTAGCTTAGTAAATATCTTAAAATTTATAGTTAGCACATAATTAGGATTAGAATTGGGCCAACCCAATTAAAGGACAGTTGGGCCAAGTTTGGGCTGTGTTGGGCTAAGAGAAAGGCCTAAACAGTGACCAAACAAGTGAAACCATCATGACACAGTCTCCGAGACTGTGTCAGGCGGTGGTACCGCCAGTCTGGGCAGCAGTACCACCCAAACACAGTCTTCTAGGCCGTGGTACTGCCAGACTGGGTGGTGGTCCTGCCCAGTGTCAGATTGCAAGCGGTGGTACCGCCCGTACCCTAAAACTTTAGGGGTTTGAATTTTTGGCTCTAAATTTAAATCCATTTGGGGCCTATAAATACCCCAACTATTCCTGCATAGATAAGTAAGAAATATTGAGCAAAACTCTGTGATTCTAAAGTTGTAAACCTTAGAAAGTTTAGTTCCCTCCTCCCAAAGTTTAGAGAGAGTTCTAAGGGAGGTGTGAGAGGGATACCTTGTAAAAGAGGGTTGTAAAGGTTGTCTCCTAAACCCGGTAAAGGGAGGAAAGGGGTGTAAGAAGGAAGTTGATCTTTGCCTATTAAAGGAAGATCGATAGTGGATGCCGATGGCCTCGACAGAAGAGGAATCGACGGAGTGGATATAGGTCACGACGATCGAACCACTATAAAACTACTATGTTCTCTGGTTTGTATTTTATTCTTGCTATTACCTTACTGCAAACCTCCTTAAGTGCTTACTGCCTTTAATTCATTATGTACGCTTTCAAGTTAAGTTTTCGAAATCAGATTTTGTCAAAAATGGTTTTTATCTTACGAAGTTTTTCAAACCGACATAGTTTTTACCGCTGCACTAATTCACCCCCCCTCTTATTGCTGACCTCAGACTCTCGATCCTAACACCTAGTCCTCTAGGCTTCATTGTTCAATTGCTCCTCTTGAAGTCGTATGAAAGAGATGGCTGCCATAAGCGTGTATAGTTGTCACGCTTTAACTTCTCCTCGGATCTCCGGCTTCAAGCCCTTAATGAAGGTCCCCAATAGCTATTTTTTGGACCAATCATGAGTTTGATTAGATAACCTTTCAAACTTGGTTTGGTATTCCTGAATGGTTGAGGTTTGTCGGATCTTTGCTAGTTATCCATCAATGTTCTCGTAATCGGTTAGTCCGAAGCGGATCAGCAGTCCTTCTTTGAATTGTCACCATGAGAGAACTCCATGAGTGTGTTCAAACCAGTCAAACCACTATATGACATCCCCTTTAAGATGTATAGCCTCAATTTCTACCATAGATGCATCCACAGTTATGTGGTACTGAAAATATCGCTCCGCGCACGAGATCCAACCAATCGGGTCTCCTTCTTCCCATATAGGGAAGTCCACCCTTATGCGTGGATAGTAGGAATCATTCATAGATCCTCCCCTCTCTTGGAAGTCATCTCTTTGGGCTTGGTGTGATTGGTTAGAGCTCTCTTCTTGATGTGATTTCTTCGGGTTTGGTGGTCGGCCCAAACTGAGTTCGGTAAAGAGAGTCCGAATCTTATCCTCCATTCATATGTCGAAGGCTTCAAATTTAGCATTGACTACTTCCTCAGATGCTATAGTATATGCCTCCAAATCTGTAATGTTAAGATCTCTCTTTTGTTGTTGGGTTAAAGGCATGTATAGGTTGAGAGATGTAGTGGTCGAAAGGGTTGGTGGATTGGTGGATGTAGGCTGTGGTTTAGGCTTGTTTTGTGGCTATTTTAGGTGCAGTTTGAGGGTGTGGTTTGGTGGAGTTTTAGGGCTGTGATGGTAGTAGATGAAGGTTAGAGAAAAAAGTTTTGGATTTGTGGTAGATGACAATAAAAGTTTGATAGATGTCAATGGAAGTTGCTGTAGATATGTGTTGTCTTGTAAGCACATAATTATCATTGAAGAAATAGCGGTTTCTTGACAAAATTTCTAGCAAAAACTAAGAGATTTGATGAGGTAATTTGACAGCAAAATCTTGGTTTAGATTATAGTAATGATGACTAATTTAATCAAGAAAATTTTGGTAATATAACAGTAAGGAAATTTGTGCAAGTTGCGATAGCAAAATTCTCATAAAAATATTTCAGCGGTTTGTGAGGAAAATTTGCAGCAGCACAAGAATGTTTTTAGAGATGAATTCCTTAGTAGATCAATCTTAGATAGAAGCCAAGATGATCTATGATACATATAAGAAATTTTGTTAAAAAAGGATTGCAAATAGATCGGTTAAATGTAACAATATGCGGCTGAAATTTTCTGCAGTAATCCTTCATTCGCAAAGATGATAACTTTTACGATGAAAGGAATTTGCAGTATGGGATAGATAAGAAGACTTCTTCTTGGTATTTTGAATGGAAAATTACAGTAGCAAAAGGTATTAGTGATAGGAGAATACCAGATCTCTGATGCAATTGGAGGTGGTGGCAGTAGATTGATTTGATCTATGACAGAAGATGACGGTGGATATGGCGACATCAAGAGAAATTATGGGAATTGCTTGGTTGGTGGTGGGCGGCAGAGATGGCAGCAGAAGCAGCAAGATCGCTGCTCTGATACTAGATGATAGAACCTTAGAGGAATTCTATGTAGATTGATCTTTGAGGGAGATCACTCCTTGGAACGCTATAGGGGTCTCACCCTCCATGAAGTCGGCCAAATGGCTATAATAGTAGATAGATCTTATTATCAAAGAGATGGAGGCTACATGCTTATATAGGGATCTAAACCCTAGCCCTAGGGGCTACTTCCTAAGTGAGTTATCCCTTTTGCCCTCAACCCTAACCAACTAACCCAATAAAAGGAGGCGGCAGCTAGGAAGCCCAACAGCCCAAATATAAACCCTAGCCACTCTTCTTTATAGAATAGAGGTGGCTAGGTGGGGTTTATTACAATCTCATAAGGTTTTATTAGCTGCTTCTTAGTTGAGTAAGACCCAACCCTACTAGGGTCCTATCACATTGTCTCCGCTAAGAATGTGTTCCTTCTTAAGAAACACTGCTCTCTTGGCAACAAAGGCCTTATGGTCCTTGGGGTGATAGAAATAATACCTACAAGTTTTCTTGGGGTATCCCATGAACTTGCACTATTCCATCCTGGTTTCTAACTTTTGGGGTCTTGTCCTTTGACGTGGGTAGGGCAGCCCCAAATCTTAACAACCTTAAGATTGAGCTTCTTCCCTTTCTATATCTCATATGGTGTAGACACTACCGATTTAGATAAAACTCTATTCAGAAAATAAGCTATGGTCTCTAGGGTATATCCCTAGAATGAGACAAGTAGGTCGACAAAACTCATCATGGTGTTGAATATATGATTTTGATGATGAAATCAATTGATGAAATTATGATCTAATCTATGCTTTGAGAAACGTGACATAGGACTATCTTCAATCAGAAAAGGCAAATTGTTTGAAGTAGGAAAAATCAGATGTTGGGCTGGAGTGGAACATGTTGAAAGATTAGACATCGAGCTGGAGGATCAGTCGACGTGCCGATAGAAGGACTTCGTGCTATGAGTTCGGGCATCGAGCCGGAAGGATCGGAGATTACGCCAAGGAGATCAGATATTGTGAGAGGTGAACATGCCAATTAGGCAATACGTTGAAGGAGAGGATGATGCATTGAAAGATCGAACGAAGCATTAGATGAACCAATGACATGCCGAACAACATAGTATTCTCGTCTTGTAATTGATTCTGTCTAGATCAAGGTAGTTTAGGGCTAATTGTGTTGGTTTTAGGTGTAACTATACCAACTCAATTAGGGGCCCATTGGGCTAGAGTTGGGAATGATTTGGGCTCATTGAGAGGCCTATTTAGTGACCCAAGGTTAGGTCAGGCGATGGCACTGCCAAACTAGGCGGTGGAACCGCCTATGAGCTAGAAAAGTCAAGAGCACACTTTTCTAAGCTGTTAGGTGGTGGTACCGCTAGACTAGGCAGTAGTACAGCCAAGATATAGTCTCTCAAATTGTGTCAAGCGATGGTATTGCTAGACTGAGTGGTGGTACCGCCTAGTGTCAGACTAACAAGCGATGGTACTGCCAGTACCTTGGAAACCCGGGATAAGACCCTTTTTGGCTCAAAATTTGAATCCATTTGGGGTCTATAAATACCTTAGCTATTCCTGAAGTAGCAAGAAATAAAGTTGAGAATGGGGAAAAGAATCCTTGTAAAAAAAGTTATAAATCTTTCTTAGTGTAGAGTCACCTCCTCCTAGTATTTAGAAGTTCTTCTAAAGGGAGAAATGAGGTCTAAGTTTAAAAGAGAAAGGTGTAAAGGTTCTATCATTAGCCTGTGAGAATGAGAAAGAGTTGTAAGGGTAGTTGATCTTTGCCCATTGAAAGAAAATCGGTAGTGGAAGCCGATAGCCTCAAGTGAAGAGGAATCAAGAGTGGACATAGGTCACGACGACTGAACCACTATAAATATGGTTTGCATTTACTTTATGCTTTTCATTCATATTGCAAACTGATTTACTTATTCACTATATTTATGAACACTTTTAAGTTAAACTCATCTTTTCGATACGGGCTTTATCGAACGAGATTTTTGAATTGACGTACTTTTTATGAAAGTACTAATTCACCCCCCCCCCCTTAGTGTCGAAACGGTCCTAATAATTGGTATCATAGTCAAGATTTTCTCATTTGGTTTAACACCCAAGATAATAGCTTTTATCGGCAATATAGAGGGTTACTCTATCACTCGTCTTTCTGTGTTCAATGAGACGGACTACATATATTGGAAAATACGTATGAGAGATTTTTTGCTTTCTATGGATTTTAATTTATGGAATATTATTGAATATGATTTTTAAACACCTTCGAAACTTGTGAATGAATGGAATAACTTTGAGAAAAAATCATTTTCCTTAAATGCTAAAGCTATGAATGCTTTATTTTATGCTTTAGACAAAAATGAGTTTAATCGTATTTCTTTATACGAAACTGCACATGATACTTGACATATACTTAAAATCACACATGAAGGCACAAGTAGAGTTAAAGAATCTAAAATTAATCTTTTGATGTATAGTTTTGAATTGTTTCAAATAAAGCCAAGCGAAACCATTAGAGATATATATACTCGTTTTACGGATATTGTCAATGGTTTGAAAGCTCTTGGCAAATATTTTTCTAATCTTGAACTTGTAAACAAGATTCTAAGACCCCTAAAGTTGGGATTCAAAAATAATAGTAATACAAAAAGCAAATGACTTAAACAATTTTTCATTTGAAAAACTTATTGGGTCATTAATGACCTTTGAAATGATGTTTATTATACATGATGAACATAAGAACAACCTTCCAAAGAACAGAAAGAATTTGATACTTAGAACAAAAGAAGACCACTCGAGCAAAAGCTCAAGTGATGATGACATAGAACTTTTGATAAGAAAATTAAAAAAATTCATAAAACAAGAATCTAAAAATGAACTAAAATAGGACACAACCACTTGCTATGAAAGCAATAAGCCGAGGCACTCCAAAGATGAGTGTACAAAACTAAAGAAGAAGTTGCCAAAACAGAAGAAAGCATTCAAGGCGATATGGGACGAATTGAGTACATCTGAAGATGAGGAGCAAACCAACAAAGGCAAGGTGGTGAACTATGTCTTAATGGCTCTCAACAATGAGGTAAGTGACTCAACCAAAACTCCTTTACCTTATAATGAATTACTTAATGCATTCCATGAGTTGTTTGATGATTTTAAATTAGTTAGTAAGAAATATATAATACTAAAAAAGGATCATTCTTTTCTTTCTAGTGAATTTAAAAAATAAAAAAATAAGCATGATAATTGCATGTTAAACTCTTATACTCAATGTGAAGAATTAAATTCGTACAAAAAGAAAAATTTGCTATTATAACAAACATTAGAAAACTTTAAAATTGGTAGTAAATATTTAAACACGATTCATACTAATAAGAGTCATGTTCATAAAAAAAAAAGAATATGCTTTGTGAGTAGTAACACTTCACAAAAGCTAACCACATTTGTTAAAGGACCCACATTACATGTTTCCCTTGAAAACAAATGTCATTTTTATGGTAGATATGGTCATTTTGCATATAAATGTTCATTTAAAAGATATATGCATAGATTAGTTTGGGTTCCTAAAGGAACCATAAATGACTTAATGTCCAAAATTAAGATAGATAGATCTAACCATAAGGGACCCAAAGCTAAATAGGTAGCTAGAACAAACCGACCCTTCTTGTAGACATCTCTACAATCGAAAGCTAGGAGAAAAAAATTAAAATCTTAATAGTGGATGCTCAAGGTATATGACTAGAAATCCAACACATTTCACAAAGCTCACTAGCCAAAACAAAATGATTTTGATTGAAGATACTTTATGTTGCATAATGATGTAAAGTAATGATGATTTTTGTGATTTATGGCTTATTGATCTTAATGATTTTTGTGATGAAACTTATTTTTTATTTTTTAAACATAATGCATGGTTTTGACATAAAAAACTTGGGGATGTTTATATGAAATCTATCGTATGAATTGAAACAACTAAAAAAAGGAAAGCATTTTGCTTGAAAATGTTTCTATCCCTAAAAGCGTATCGAATCTTTCAAAAAGAGATTAATGAATTAATTTATATTATTTTTTTATAAATCTCTTGAACTATGAAAGTGATTTTGATTATTTGATGATTTGAAGCTGAATGAATTATTATCCAAATCATGATATTGATTTTTTGATATTTATAACTTGAGATTTATTATGAAACAAGATCTTTTATCTCTTATGTTTCTTTTTGCTATTTACTATCAAAATGAATCATGATTTTTTGGAATTAAAACTTCAGATCTTTTTATGTATCGAGATCGTTTACTATGATTTTTCTTTTCGCTATTTGATTTATCCAAAAGAATCATAATTTTTCTTAATTTTTTGATATTTATAATTTGAAATTTATTTCATGACTCCCTTATATTCATGAATTGTATACCCTATCACCAATTTTTTTTTCATGGTATCTTTCATGTGATGATTGGAACTTTAATGTAAAAGATTTTGCACTATTATATTATTCCCTTGTTTTTGACAATGACAAATGGGGAGATAAAATTACCAGCTTGTACATCTCAAAAGAGAAACTAAGATTGCTAGCTTGTATATTGCAAAGAAACACAAAATTGCTAGCTTGTATGTTCTAAAATGATGTAAAACTTGCTAAATTTGCTAGCTTGCACATTGCAAAAGGAAGTAAAACTTGTTAGCTTGCACATTTCAAGGAAAAAAACTTGCTAGCTTATACATCGCAAAGAAAAGCAAAATTGCTAAACTTGTACATCTCTAGAGAAGTAAAGAATTGCTAGCTTGCATATCTTAAAAGAGATGCAAGAATTGCTAGCTTGCACATTTCAAGAGAAGAAAAATTGCTAAACTTACACATCTCTAAAACTTGCTAGCTTGCATGTTCTAAAGTGATGTAAAACTTACATGTTTCAAAAACTTGATAGTTGCACTTTTCTCCTTTTTGTTGAAGACAAAGGGGGAGAAGTTATGATGATGATTTGAATCATACATGGCATGATGTACCTTGATATGTTTTGAAATTACGATGAATTCAAATTATGTATACAATGATATTTTAACTCATGATTTGATATTATGATGTTTGTAATAATAGTGTTTTGACTTGAATTCAAAAGTTATCACTCTTTTTGAATTCGAGTTTACTTTAATTCAATATGACATATTGATAGGGGGAGTTTGGTTTAAACTCTATCATCAATTGGTTATCATTATAAGTTATGATGATGATTTGAATCATGCATAGCATGATGTACTTTGATATGTTTTGAAATTATGATGAATTCAAATTATGCATGCAATGATATTTTACCTCATGATTGATATTATGATGCATGTAATAATAGTGTTTCAACTTGAATTCCAAGGTTATCACTCTTTTTGAATTCAAGTTTACATTATTTTAATATGGCATATTGATAAGGGGAGTTTGGTTTAAACTCCATCAATTGATTATTATCATCAAAAAGGTGGAGTTTATTGGATCTCATATTTTGATAATGAAATCAATTGATGAAATTATGATCTAATCTGTGCTTTGAGAAAAGTGATACATGACTATCTTCGATGGAAAAAGACAAATCGATTGAAGTTTGAAGAATCAAACATTATGTCGAAGTGGAACATGTCAGAAGATTAGATGTTAAGCCGGAAGATCGGTTGACGTGCCATCAAAAGAACTTTGTGCCATGAGTTCGAGCATCAGGCCAGAAGGATCAGACATTGCACCAAGGAGATCGGATGTTGCGAGAGGTCAAAATGCCAATTGGGCAATACGCCAAAGGAGAGGACGATGCATCGAAGGATCGGATGAAGCGCTAGATGAACTAATGACATGCTAGACAACATAGTATTCCCATCTTGTAATCAATTGTGTCTAAATCAAAGTAGTTTAGGGCTAATTGAGTTAGTTTCAGGTGTAACCATGCCAACTCAATTAGGGGCCCATTAGGTCGGAGTCGGGATTGATTTGGGCTCATTGAAAGGCCCATTTAGTGACCCAAGGTTAGGTCAAGTGGTGGCATTGCCAAACTAGGTGATGGAACCGCCTATGAGTTGGAAAAGTCAATAGCACACTTTTTTAGGTTATCAGGCGGTGGTACTGCTAGACTGAGCAATGGTACCCCTAATGTCAGATTGATAGGCAATGGTACTGCCCAATACTAGCAGTGGTACTGCTAGTACCTTGGAAACCCTGGATGAGACCCTTTTTGACTCCAAATTTGAATTCATTTGGGGTCTATAAATATCCTAGCTATTCTTGCTTGAAGCAGTAAGAAATAGAGTTGAGAAAGGGGGAAAGAATTCTTATGAAAAAGGTAGTAAATCTCTCTTAGTATAGAGTCACCTCTTTCTAGTATTTAGAAGTTCTTCTAAAGAGAGAAGTGAGGTGTAAGTTTAAAAGAGAGAGGTATAAAGGTTCTCCCCTGAGCTTGTGTAAAGGAGAAAGAATTGTCAGGGTAGTTGATCTTTGCCCGTTGAAAGAAGATCGGTAGTGAAAGCCGGTGGCCTTGAGTGAAGAGAAATCTAGAGTAGACATAGGTCGTGACGACCGAACCACTATAAATCTGGGTTGCATTTATTTTATACTTTTCATTCATATTACAAACTAATTTACTTATTCACTTCCCTTACGAATACTTTCAAGTTAAACTCATCTTTCTGATACGGGCTTTATCGAATGAGATTTTTGAATCGACGTAATTTTTATGAAAGCACTAATTCACCCCCCCCCCTCTTAGTGCCGAAATGGTCTTAACATATGGACTGCACCATATCTAATAGTGTGTGATTCCTCCTTTCTGATACACCATTAAGTTATGGTGTATAAGGAGGTGTCTATTGGGATAGAATCTCATGGTCTTTGAGGAATTTAGTAAAATTCGTACTTAAGTACTCGCCTCCTCGATTTGATCGAAGAGTCTTAATACTCTTTCTAGTCTAGTTCTCTATTTTATTTTTATATTATTTAATTTTTTTAAGGCTACGGACTTGTACTTCATCAAGTACACATGTCCGTACCTAGAGAAATTGTTAGTGAAAGTAATGAAGGAGCAACCACCTATGGCATGAGTTGACATAGGACCACATACATCGCTATGTATGAGTTCTAATAACGCAATGGCTCTCTCTCTAGTTCTACTAAATGAAGAGTTGGTCAGTTTTCCATGAAGGCAAGGCTCACAAGTTGCATATGACTCATAGTCAAATGGATTTAGGTATCAATCTTTTAGCAATATTCGAATCATTCCCTCATGGATATGATATAGCCTACAAAGCCACATATATACATTGTTCACCTCTGCTAGTCATAGGTGCCCAACAAGCCAATCACGTGAGTGATGGCACGTGTGACTTGATACGAAATCTTTTTGCTTATTATATTTTAGCATATATTACTTTATATTAACTATTGCATATATGCATGTATATATTGTGTTGTCCTTCGATTTGTGCAATGGGAATCGGATCGTGATGAGATCATGATAATGAGATCGATTCACCTTTAAACATAGATCCTAAATAATCCTAGTCATAGGTTACTCGAGAGGGACATCGTGATAACCGGACACACTGGTGTGCTATATACTCGTCCATATGATAGATGCAGCTGGTCTCATAGCTGCTCATGTGGGGACACTAGGGATATGGTACAGGTGCTCATTGGAGAATGAGTTCATTGATTGATCCGCTTACGGAATGTTGGGTGGTTGATGATGCCTTATTGTTAGACAACAATTCCGTAGTCCTAGTGATGTATCTGGTCCTTAGACTTGAGACACCAAGGATGTCCTGTATGATTACTCCACTCTTTGATACCAAACTTATAGGTTTGGCTATCCCAGATCTAGTACAATTGGCCATTGGGAGTGACAGTCGACCCTACAAGGGCTATTGAGTGTCGATCGAGGACCATCCACTCTCGGCGTCATGAGAGGAATATCCCATGTGTTCTTGCTCAAACAAATCCCTAGCCAAGGTCATTTGGGTTGAGAAAGAAAGAGTTCTCTGGGAGAATCCGATTAGAGCGAGACTCGAGTGGAAACCGTATAGGTCTGACAGCACCATGCTCGATATACGGTCTTTGGCATATTAGATGGATGAGGGACTATAGGTACATGGTAACTGAGGACAAACAGGTCCAATGGATTGGATTCCCCTATATCGTCTAGGGACTACGGCGTAGTGGCCTAGTACGTCCGTAGTCGATGAGTCAAGTGAATTATTACAGAGATAATAATTCACTAAGTTTGAAGGAGTTTTGACAGGTATGACTCACGGCCAGCTCGATATTGGGCCTAGAGGGTCACACACATATGGTAGGCATTGTGATGAGTAGAGGTTCGGATATGAGATATCTGCCGGAGCCCTTGTCTAATTGGATATCCAATAACGCCCTGAATTATTGGATCATATGGACAAGATCCAATAAGAGCCCATGAGATATTATTGGATAGAGATCCACTAATCTAAAAGGCTTGGGTAATTGGATACAGATCCAATACCCACTAGGGAAGGATCCATTAGGGTTTGATAGGCGACCTCTATAAATATGAGGGATTCAGAGCCTCATAGGCTAGAGTCTTTGCTTGCCTCTCCTATTCTCCTCCCCCTCTCCACCTCAGAGCAGGCCTGGAGTTTTGAGAAGCATCGTCGCAGCCCTGCTGTGTGGATCAGCACTAGAGAGGAGGACACTTGCCTCCTTCACCCTCTCCTAAAGATTTACAAGGAAACTGGGATATACGATCTCTCTAGGTAACACAATCTACTCTATACGCAGTTTTAAGTTTCGCGGATTTTACGCACCAGTCTTTGCACGACGACGAACATCTCTTTGGGAATAGGGGATTTTATTTTCTTGTTCTTCTGCTATACATGTGATGTCGCCCCCAAGATTTTCCAACAATGGTATTAGAGCCAGGTTGTTCGTGCGATAGATTGGTTTTAAACTGCGTGTGTTGTATTTTGGAGAAGCTTTTGATATCAAAATCGTTGATGCAAAAGTGAGAAAGGGCAACAACTGTTGTTGCCCTCGCTACTGTCACAGATGGCAGCACTGCCATCTGCGTGCAAGCAGGCCGCTTGTCGTGGTAGCCGTAAGGTAGGACGCGTGCGGCCAGGCCCCTACACGCGGGCACGGCGGTCACCTGCGCGCGGGCACTACACCTGTACGCAAGGGTGGCGCCTGCTGCCGCTGCTCCAGCGGGGTGACGAGCCGCAAGGCAGCGGCGCTTGTGGCCGTTGCTCCCAACGGCAAACCCTCGTAGGGGCAGCCGCCCGGTGAGGCAGCACCGCCTGCGGGCGCTATCTCGCGGGTAGAACCGCCCACGAAGGGGACAGGGGCAGCGCTACCCACAGGGGCGCCCCACTTATAGGGGCGGCGCCCCAGCCCCGCCGCACATGCTACCGCCAGCAAGGTGGCGACGATAGCAGCAGCAAGGGAGAGGGAGAGGGGCTTAGGGTTTTCTGGGCAAAAGATAGTTTTGCCCCTCGGAATTTGAGAAATTCCAATTTCTGTCTTTTGTCAAATTATGAAAATACCCCTAGGAATTCAAAAATCCCTATATGTCCCTGATTTCAGAAAATATTAATTAATTAAAAAGTTTAGTTGATTATTATTTTTTATTATTATCTAGTAGTCCTACATGATAATGATTTATACTTGTGATGTTTGATATGTGGACGGATGATCATGGACCGTGTGATGTGTGTACTTGTGATTATTATTATTGGGGTCTGCGAGCCTCCATTATATTTCTCATTTATTGTCGGGCTTGCGTGCC